>MVAP01000088.1:0-73996 GCA_014825765.1 Cystofilobasidium macerans | reverse complement strand
AAGCCCGCTCCGAGAAAGAGCGAGCATCAGGAGGGCAGTAGAAGGGAGGGAAGGCCGGTCGACAGGTCGGTCCCTCGATGCGCGTCCCTTTGGCCCGCCGAGAGACCGTGCCTGTCGATGCCCCCCCTGTCGACGCGTCGAGCGCGGGGCCAAATAGGTCGGGCTGGCGAGGGAAGCAGCAGCGGCCTTCTCCTGCCTACTGACGACCATCCCAAGAGACGACGACTGAGAGGATGTGGGGGTTAACATCGTCAGCACGACCGACTTGGCGTCCCTTCAGCCCGCCTTCCCTGTCTCCCTCCTTCGCCTCCGCCATCCCGCTCTAGACGCCTGCTTCTCGGGTCAGTAACAGCATCAGCTCGGCCAGCAAACGGGAAGCTCGCCTCGACCAGCACCGCTGCTGCCCATCCGCCCGCCGGCCTCGAGGAGAGGCCAGGACGCGCCGACATTGGCTCGCCGCACGAGGGGCGCGTCCCGACTCACGCTGCTCTGCGTCCGGCAGCTCGCCTCGCTTGACGCACACCGGTGCGTGAGCAGTCGCCAGAAGCCAGCGCCTACGATCAGCGACGCGTACTCGCCTCCGGACGAGACACGCACCGGTTGGCAGAGCTCGAGCCTTGAGACGTGCAGCCACGCAAGGACGTGCGCCGCGTCCCTCCTTGCTGGCTTCGATGCTGACACCGCCGCCCGCTCTCATACGCCTAGTCTGTAGTCCTGACAATAGACGACGACGGCAGGGAAGGCCAGGTCAGTCCAAGTGCTGTCGGACACATGCGTACGGGCTACGGTCGCAGCAGACACCACCCAAGACGTCGCCCATCGCTGATGCGACCCCTCG
The DNA here is from genome assembly GCA_014825765.1 of Cystofilobasidium macerans. Lineage (NCBI taxonomy): Eukaryota > Fungi > Basidiomycota > Tremellomycetes > Cystofilobasidiales > Cystofilobasidiaceae > Cystofilobasidium > Cystofilobasidium macerans. The sequence continues at coordinate 73,158 of MVAP01000088.1, read as the reverse complement.
ACCACCATCTCACAGCATGCACTGGTGCGGCCATCCAGTCAACGGGTCAACAGCGCCGTACGATACCGTACGCTGCTCGACAAGGTCTACCGGGCCAGGATCAAGGCCGTCGCCTGGCAGTATCGACTGCACACGCGACACCCCGCGCGCGCCGGGCTCGCCGACCTCGCTTTGATCCACGCTCTGCATCCTCGCTAGAGCAAAGTCGACGGCAGGCGACAGGACGACATAGACAAGCGACAGCAGAGACTCACGAGAAGAGAAGGGTCCGTCCATGGTCGGGTGGTCCGATCCGATCGACCTAGGCCGCCTGCGCGCGCGGCCCGAGCGGCGATACGTGCAGTGAACGCACCCCGCAAGACGTGCACCAGGCCTGACGCTCGACATTGACAAGGCCAGTCGTGCGGCACCAGCGGTCGCCGACAGCGTCAACCTCGGCTGCACCCGCACTAGGTAAGCAGGCTGATGCAGGCAGGCTCGCTGTAAACAGGACGGGTAAGCACCTCGAGCCGGCGTGCCTGGCAGGCAGAAGGGGTGACATCCGCCGTCCCGACGGCCGCGCACTGACCTGCTAACGGTGAATGAAGTACCACCAGGACACCTGGATGCCTCGCGAGGGTCCTGTACCCCACAAGATGACAGCAGAGGCTAACCGTGGTGATGTTGATGAAGGGACCGATCAGGAGGAAAGGCGGCTGAGCCCCCGCGGTAAGGGGACAATGTTGGCGACGGCAAGATCATCCAACGGCTCTAGTCAGAGAAGAGCTTGATCTACGAGCAGGCGTGGATAAGCGGGAGGGCTTTCGGAGCGAGGGGCGGGTCGAAAGGCTGTCGGAGGGACTGGAAGGAAGGGGCGTTCCGAGGCTGCGGGTTAGTTTCGCGCGCCTCGGAGGCGTGCGGAGGCGTCGGGCTCGGCATAAGGCCATCGCCTCTGCCGACTCGATTCGCCCGCAAGTCATTGTAACGCTAGTTCATGATCCAACACTGCCCTCACGAGCTCAATCCTGTCTGTCTGACGTCGGCTCGAGAGGAAGAAGTGGTCAAGAGTGGTGTCACGAGCTCTGGATCTGTCTGCGCGCCTGCGCGCGTCGCGTCTCGACGAGCTCGCGTCGTCCTCCTTAAGCCTCCAACGATCAACTTGCTCGCCTCCTAAACAGCGCAGATCGTCAGGCGTCTTTGCTCACGACCTGCCAGCTCTCGCCATGGCCTTGGTCTGGTCGACGCAGCGCCTGCAGACGAATCCGCGAACGCCGTCCGCTACGACTCTCCAGCAGTCGCGCGACGGCCAGCTCCTACTCGTCGGCGACCACGACCTCTACATCTTCGTGCGTCGGCGGCGTCTAACCCGCCCAGATATTGAACATGCTGACGTAGTCTCGGCGCTCGCTCTGCTGCTATCTCTTGTGCTTAGACGCCCGACCCTGACCTCGCGGCACAGCCGGAGAGACCAGCGAAGCGCGAGTATACAGTGGACGCTGCAACGTCAATCTGGACCGTCATAGCCCAGGCAGATCGTGCTGAGGAGGAGGACGGCGGCCCGTCTGGAGGCGCCAATCAGTTGGAGGAGGACGAGATCAAGAAGTCGGCTCCGACAGACAATGCTCGACCCGTCGAGCTGAAGCTCGCCCGGATCGCCGTGCCTGAGCGGCTGATTTCGTGGGAGCGGAGCGAGAGCTACGGTGCGTCTTCGAGAAGCCACTGCACTGAAGCGGGGCAAGCGCCGACTGATTCGCTGCGATCATTTGCTTGCAGACTTTCGCGTCTTGAACGCCGGGCAGCGGGTCGTCTGCTTGGAAGTGACCTGGAAGGCCGCATGCTGGTCGCCGTCAACGCTGTCCTCACTCGGAGGGTCGGTCGCGCAGTCTGCGCCTTCTCACTCTTCTCACCGGTGCTGATCGACCGGGCGCCATCCGTCCCAACACAGATGTCTGGTCGCAGGCTTAACGTCAACGGGCGAGGTCTTCATTTTTGAGCCCGAGCGTGACCCGCTGACAGGCGTGTGGTCGTCAGTGCGTGCGAACGAGGCACCATGGAGATGAGTTGCTGCGCCGTCGCTGACGCGACCTCCTTGCTTTCGCTGCTAGATCGACAACATCACCGAGAAGCTGCTCGCAACAACCCAGTTCCCACATAGGGAGCTTGCGATGGAGGAACCGGTCCAGGAGCAGCTCGACTGGGAGGTCCGGCGGGTCTACGACGCGCAGACAACCAGTGCGTCGGGAGCCCCTCGCTAAGGGCATCAAGGGCCTTTTGCTGTTGCTGACCAACCAGGTCGGCGGATTAGGTCTTGCTTGGAGCTCGCAAGCGCTCAGTCTTACTTCTGGACCTTCCATGGGCGACCTTAGCCTGCTCGCGCTTGGTCTGAAGGGCGGCCTGATCACCTTGTGGCAGTGCGTTCAGCTCCGCATTGGCTGCCAGCAACCGTGCCGTCGCTGACTTGTCGATCCCTTACAGGTGGTCGCGAACGGAGGGCATGGTTTGCGTGGGCCGGGGCCGGGTCGAAGACCGATGGATCACGCATCTCTCCTGGTCTGACTGGCAGCCCGCGAAGGACGACTCGGGTGCGTGCGGGTCGCAAAGTCGGCTGGTCAGAGTCGCCCTGACACAAGATATCGCTCTCTCTCGCCTTCCGCTTCCGCTTCAGTCCAAGCGGCGCTCGCTTACAGTACACCGACCGGCGTTGTCAAGGTCCTCGTCGTCAAGCAGCTTGCCTCAGGTCTCGTTGAGGTTGACGAGCCGCAAACGGTTGCGGAGTCAGACGAGCGACCTCTAACGACGCTCTCGTGGCTCGGGCCCGGCCTCTTGTCGTGGACCAAGCCCGGAGAGGTCTTCGTTCGGCACGTTCAGGCCTTACCGTCTTCGAGCGGGACGCGGAACGGCAAAGGCAAGGCCTCGGAAGAGCCAACCAGCGGAGCTGCCTCCTGGCATGGCTCCGGCCGATGGCGGCTCAAGCGCTTCGGGTCGTGGGCCGACAGCTCGCGCTTGGCGACCTGCAGCGGTGAGCCCTTCTCGTGTCAGTCACATTGATTGGACGCTTGAGCTGACCGGCTTTTCGCCATCTTTCCCAGGCATCGGCTGGTACGGCCCGAGGTCCATCAGCTTCTCGCTCTCCGACGGCTCGCACCACATCATCGGCATGCCAGAGGAGTCGTCCGATCTCGCCGGCGCCGTCTACGACCTGCCCCTCTCACGCTATCTGACGACGCAGGCCCGTGAGCTCTTTCTCACAACCGAGCGTCCGATGGAGCTCGTCTATCATCCGCTTGAACAGGCTGGCGTCCGCATAGCCGGCTGCTGCCGTCTCGACGGCTACTGGGCGTGGCTCCAGCAGTGCGTCTACCTCGATTTGACTCATAAGACGTTCGCCGGCTGACCTCCTCTTGCAAAACGGCTAGGCCGACCTGGAATCATGACCTCTCCAGCTTTCAGCCGAGTAAGCGTCATGCGACGCTCCTGCTGGCGGAGATCCCCGTCACGACTGGTACAATCAACTCGCAGACGCTCGATCGGATCAGTCGCGCACTCGATGATCGGACGACCAACTGTTCAATCTCTTTCCCTCTTCCGTCGAAGTAGGCGCGCGAGCCCTTCGCTGACCCTTCACCGCTAACTACAGATCTCGCTGTCTCGCCTCTCGTCAGCCTCCTGCCAGCGCTTCTGCCCTTCTACGTGCCACAAGATCGCTCGCCTCTTCCATTACTCTCGCAACAGGTTTTCGAGGCCCTCATCCCGCCGCCACCGCTCGACATGCCCCACGCTACCACCAGCACGGAGCGGCCCAAAGGCTCGGATGCGGCCAAGGCTTGGTTCCGGGCGGGTCTACGCGAGGATCTCTGGGGCGCGACAGCAACCGGCGGTCGGCAGGCGGGTGGCCTGCAGAAGCGGCTTGCGATGGCCGACTTTTTCGCTGTGCGTTAACGCCGTCATGTGTTGGGATCCCTCCTGGTGCTGACCCCTTCCTGATCCTGCTCCGCAGGAGCGCAATGGCCCCCTCAGGGAACATTTTGTGCAGCTTCAAGAGGAACTGTTCCGACTAGTCGTCGTCGAGTCGGCCGTCATCATTCTTGCCTGGGTTGCAAAGGTTCAGGACCTCGTTCAGCATGGTGCGTCGCGACCCTTGGCTAGGTATCTCCATTGTCCGTCTGTCCTGACGCTTCCGCCGCGACATACAGTCGACGACCGGAGACTCTTAACAATCTTGATCCACGTCGCGCTCACGTCGCTGCTGCGGCCCTCGCCGCAAGCGCCGTATCGGTACACGGGCGCCGAGCTGGCGACCATCACCGGACACATATTTGACCTCTCGGTTGCGCTCTCACTCGACCTCTATGTCAACCTCGAAGTGCTCGAGGGCGCGATGACCTCGGTCGAGCTCGTGTCGGACGAGCCTGCCACCGGCGAGGACGAGGCTGGGCTCGACAAGCCGTGGGACGTCGTCGCTGTCGGCGAAACCTGCCCGGCTTGTACAGCAGCCATCCACTTTGAAGACGTCGAGGGCGCCCGCTGCGCCAACGGACACGAATGGGGTGCGTCTTTGCAACCACGCCGCAGGCAAACCAAAGGGAACGAGCACTAAATCTTCACGCTCTCAACCTCTTTAGATCGCTGCTCGCTAACATTTGCCGTCATGTCGAGCGCCCAGTCGCGTCGGTGCCTGCACTGCGCTCGACCGACCATGCTCCAGCCCTCGTCGCGCTTCAACCGGAGACCGCTCGCAACACGGCATCCTCCCTCGGCACCACCGGCAGAGTCAACTGGAGAGACGCACGCCACCATGGAGGTCGATGCGATGGCTGAGCCCGCTCCTCCTTCGGCCGACAGAGACACAACCGAAGCAGCGACGGGCGCGTCTGTGAAGGGGCCCGCTTCGCCAGCGTCGACCGTCGCTGACGTTGACATGGTCGCGGCGGACGACTCGGACGACGAGGACATTCACGTCACGCTGCACGTCGACCATGGGCCTTCAGCGGCGGCGGCGGCGGCAGCGGCGGTCAAGGAGGAGGAGGACGACGACGACATCAAGCCGGATGTGAAAGCGCACGGCGGTGCGGCTGAGCCCTGGCTAATGGCCGAGCTGCTCGAGGCGGCGACGTGCTGCCTGTACTGCGGTGGGCGGTTCGCGCTCGCACTATGATGGATGGGGTGTCTACCGTCGCCGCGAAGATGAAGGTCATGGTGGAGGAAGGTCGCGGAAAAGAGCGGTCGCCCCTCTGCTCGCCCTCAGCTGGCTATTGTCACTACAGCGGGCCGTTGACACATCGACCCGGGTCGTTCGGTCTGGACGGGTCGCGTGTCAGAGAAGGATCGGCTCGGCGGAGGCTTGGCCGGCCTCGCCGCGCCCGGGCGCGCGCGGGAGAGCGAGGGGGAGGGGGATGATGCGTTGCCGCTCTCTCGCTTCCCCCGCTTCCTCCTCAAACCACCATCACAACCATCCGCCCACCTCGCATCGACGACGACAAGGATGGCTCCTCGGAAAGGCAACGAGTTGGGCTCCTGGGAGCTCCCGGGCGAGAAGAAGGCTGGCGAGACCAAGGTCCGCCGGTCCTACTGCGTTAAGGAGCTCGTCACGCGTACGTCTCCCGTCGCTCCTCCCTCTCCTGCTCACACAGTGGCCAGGATGGCATACATCGGAGCTAGGTCAGGTGGCTGCATGCAGCTCTGTCACTTTCTCTGAATCTTTCCCGAGCTGCGGAGAATGGGCTGAGGCGGGCCAGACCGGAAGCTAGTTGGTTTCGGAAGGGAGACTGGAGCTTGGTTGCCCGGATGCCCGAGGAGCTTCGACGCCTGCTCGAAGCTTGCACGCGACCCGCTTTACCCACAAGCCTGACACTCCCCTTCATTGGCTGATCCGTCTGCATGCAGAGCCACTTGCCGGACTCGACACGACGTACGACGTCGTGCAGTACGCGGCTCGGACGCGGCCCAACAAGCAGGCGTTTGGCACACGGACCATCACCGACATCGTGACCGAGACCAAGGAGGTGACCAAGATGGTCGATGGCGTCGCCAAGAAGGAGCAGAAGGAGTGGAAATATTTTCAGCTGAGCGAGTACAAGTGTACGTTCTTCCGATCCGGCTCTTGCTCCCGGTCGGGTCGGCACAGCGGCCGGGCCGGGTCCGCCTACCCTCTCCTGTCGGGTGTTGACACGTGCCTCTGCCGACGTCCCCCCCCCCCCTTATCCGCAGGGATCACGTACAAACAGTTCGCTGAGAAAGTTGGCCTGCTCGGGACTGGACTCTGGGAACTCGGCCTCGGTAAGCGCAATGAGAGCGAGGCGAGCATGCTCACCATCTACGGCCAGACGAGGTGCGTCGCAAGCCATTGATTTCCGCAGCGATCGGCCAAAGGCCTCGAGCGCTGACCTCCTCTCGTCGTTCACATCTCCTCACCAGCCTGCATTGGCAGCTGATGGCCCAGTGTACGTGCCTGCACTCTTCCTCCAACACAAGTCCCCTCCCTTGACCCGGCGCGCTGACGATGCTTCCACCGCCGCCGCCGCCGCCTGACAGCCTGCGGGTCCATCTCGGTCCCGATCTCGACCTGCTACGACACGCTCGGCGTCGCCGGCCTCAAGCACGCCCTCCAGGAGACCGAGTCGCCCGCGATGTTCACCAACGCCGAGCTCCTGCCGACGCTCGTCCAGGTCCTCGGCGACTGCCCCAAGCTCAACAGCATCATCTACGACGGCGAACCCAAAGGGGATATCGTTGCTAAGCTCCAGGCCGTCCGCGAGGGCGTCAAGCTCATCACCATCGCCGAGCTCGAGGCGCTCGGCCGAAACCAGAGCGAGATCAAGGTCGTCCCGCCCAAGCGCGACGACACGTGCTGCGTCATGTACACCTCGGTGCGTGTCCTCCTGCGAGGAGGGATGAAAGTGTCGCAGCTGACACCCCCTTCACTCGACCGTGTCTGCATGCCACCAGGGCTCAACCGGCACCCCCAAGGGTGTCATTCTCACGCACGGCAACCTCATCTCGTCGGCCGGCGCTGTCTACCACCTGCTCTACGAGATCTTCAACGAGCAGGACGTCTACCTTGCGTACCTGTGCGTCCTTTCCTAACAGGTTGCTACTTGATCCTACCTCCTGAGCTGACCTGCTCTTGATGGTGGGGATAGTCCTCTCGCGCACATTCTCGAGCTCGTCGTCGAGGTCTCGTGGATGTTTGTCGGCATGCCGATCGGGTACGGCCGCGTGAAGACGCTGACGGACGCGAGCGTCCGCAACTGCCGCGGTGACATTGCCGAGCTCAGGCCGACCATCATGACCGGTGTCCCGGCCGTCGTCCGTCCCTATGTCCCCGAACGTCTTGCGAATTGACCTGCTGGGCTGACGCCTGTACCTTTGCTTTTCCTCAGTGGGAGACGATTCGCAAGGGGGTCAACCTCAAGGTCTCGTCGGCCGGTGCCGTCACCCGAGGGGTTTTCAAGCTCGCCTACAACTCGAAGCTCGCGGCGAGGAAGTACGGCCTGCCGGGCGTCGCCTCGCTGGCCGATGCCGTCGTCTTCAACAAGGTCAAGGCTCAGACGGGCGGCCGGCTCCGTTACGTGCTTTCGGGCGGGGCCGCCTTAAGCCGGAGCACGCAGCAGTTCCTCTCGACGGCGCTCGTAACGACCCTCCAGGGCTACGGCCTGACCGAGACGGTCGGCATGTGCTGCATCCTCCCGCCCGACTTTTGGTCGCTCGGCCCCTCGGGCGTGCCGGTCCCCTCGGTCCGTTTCAGGGCTCGCTCGTCGCCTCCCTCGTCCTCCTCGGGCGCGCGAACCAGGACAGAAGCTGACACCTCTCCGCTCCCCTCCCCCCAATAACCTCTTCTTGCAGATGGAGGTCAAGCTGGTCGACGTCCCGGACGCCGGCTACCTCAGCACGAATCGGCTCCCGCAGGGCGAGATCCTCTGCCGCGGGCCCTCGCTCTTCAAGGGCTACTTCCGCCGGCCCGACCTGAATGCCGAGGCCTTTGCCGAGGGCGGCTGGTTCAGGACGGGCGACGTCGGCCAGTTCAATGCCGACGGCACCATGTCGATCATCGAGTTCCGTCCGCTTCTTTCCTATCCCTCATCAGGTCTTCGAGGGCTGACGCTAGAGACCGCCTCCCCTTCCTCCTCGTTCGCCATGAAAGCCGCATCAAAAACCTCGTCAAGCTGGCCGGTGGCGAGTACATTGCTCTCGGTCCGTCCGTCTGATCAATCAGCCGTCTTGCCGCCCTTCCGATGAACTTTCCGCACTGACCCCCCCCCCCCAACTCCCCTTCTATTCGCTTCTTTGGCCCTCGCAGAGAAGCTCGAGTCGGTCTACAAGTCGGCGCCGCTCGTCGGCAACCTCTGCGTGCTCGCCAACCCGGACTTCAAGCAGCCGATAGCGGTCATGGTGCCCGTAACTATTTTTCTGCTCCCCCTTGCCCCTCCCTCGTTGCAGGTTCCCCTTCCAGTCGAGACTCATGTCTTAAACTCGATTTCCCTTCCCTTTCCCTTTGTTAACCCCACTAGCACGAGGCCAACTTTGCAAAATGGGCCAAGGAGCAAGGCTTTACTTCCGAGACTGGAGGCGACCTCTCGCACCTCGCCTCGGACCGGAAAGCCAAAGCGGCGATCCTGGCTCAGATCAACGCGACGGGCAAGCAGGCCGGTCTAGCCCCGATGGAGAGCCTCGGCGCGCTCGTGTTGACGTTCGACGAATGGACGCCCGAAAGTGGGATGGTGACGGCCGCGCAGAAGATCCAGCGCAAGAACATCGAGCGGGCGTACGAGGAGGAGATCAAGGTCCGTTCTTCGGTTTTCTCGCTCGCCACACTCGCTCGCGAGCTTTCGCTGACACGCCTGCCCCCCTCTCCCCCTCCCTTTCGACTGTGATCGTCGGTCGAAGCAGAAGGTGACCGCATGAAAGGCCGACTGACTCTCCTCGGTCCTCTCGATTGCGCTTCCACCACCATCCAGGTTTCCTGCTTTCGACGACACATGCACGCACGCACACCTAGCCGGACGGATGGACGGACATACACTACCTTCCTGGAACCCACCCCGTCCCTCTCTCTGTCTCTCACGACCCTCCCCACCCCTCACGCGCTCTCCTGCCCCCTTCCTTACTCCGCTCTCATGCCCCTCCCTTCCTGGCAAGGACCTCCGGACGGGTTCGCACGCAAAGCACTCCCTCCATCCTTGATTCATACCCCTCGCTATACCCACCCACCTTTTCTCGACAATTCGCCTTCCTCCCTCCTCTCGCCGTTCTCCTCGCGCGCGTTCGATCCGCTCAATCGTCTTCCCCTAAGCATTGGACGCAGCTTTCCCTCCCAAACGACGCTTCCCACCCCACCTGATCCAGGGCTTCCCCTTATTTCCTCCCCCCTGCGAATTGACGATGCTTAGCATGACTCTCGAGAGGGATGGGCCTGCAGAACAGGAGCGGAGAGAGAGGACAACGACCGACCGGGTTCGATGCAAGCGCGGGGTCGATGCAGGAGTACAGGGGGGCAAGACGAGCGCGTCGCCGACTCGCGTCGCGTCCGACTTCGACTTCGTCCTTGAACTTCGAACTTCGACCTTTGCTCGGCAACGCTTTCGTCCGACCAAAGGCCTAAAATTCAAACGAGATTGCATCGCTCGTTGACTTTTGACCGTCCGACCTTGAGCCGAGCGACACTTGCACCGACCGGGTTCGTCCTCACGCTGCGAAAGACCTGTCAACCTCGTCGATCCCGGCGCTTCCGACCATCTTGAGAAGGAAGCTGACTGGAGCCTCTTTCGCTCCCTGGCCAGCCCTCGACTCCACGCTCGTTCGCCCTCCCTCCCGCGTCCCAGCCCATCGTACGCCCTCGATCCACCCTCGTTTTCGAGCGGGAGGCACGGCTCCAGATGTTCGGCGACGATGCGCTCAAGCTGATCGTCGACGCCCGTCGGTCGACAGGTCCGTCTCTCTCCCTCCCTCCCTCTTTCTCCTCGTCTCGCACCGCCCGCGATCCCTTCAGCCTGCTGTTCCGCCTTTACTCCGCGCGCCACTACTAATGAACCTTCCCCCTTCTTCTTCCCGTTCCAAAAGCGACCGACACGCTGCAAAAGTACAACGCCTCGCTCGTCCGGCAGGTCTGCCTCGAGACACGGCTCCTTTACGACGAGATCAAGCGGCTTGCCCAGCGCGCCCAAGCCGGAGGGGCCGCGATGGGAAGGGGGCCTGACAGGGGCTTGCTCGCTCACCTGACGGTCCAACACCTCGCGACGCGTCGCAACAAGCGCTGTCTGCTAGCGTACCATCAGCACCGGCTCGAGCGGCTCGGCCGGCTCTTCTGGTCGTCGGGCGGAGCGCTCGCTCACGTCCTTGCCTCCTCCTCCACCACCCACACTGAGGGGTTGGCACCAACGGCGGCGGGAACAAGCGCGGGGGGTTCGGACACCCGGTCCAAGCTGAGCCCGCACGAGGTCGACTTCCTTCGGGGTTACAACGACCTGATCCTCAGCTACAAGCAAGAGTTCCTAGACGTCCTCGACCTCTCGTCGGGGGGAGCCCTCGGCTCCGAGCTCGACCGCCCGCCCAAGGAGCTGTTCGTGGCGGTGAAGTGCGTCCGGGACTGCGGGAAGGTGTGGACCGAGAGGGGCGTGCTGGACCTGAGGGTCGGGGAGAGGTTCTTGGTGAGACGGGGCGACGTCGAGCGGCTCATCGTCCAGGGCTACCTCGTCGAGGTTTAGGAAGGGCGAAACCGCGCTTCCTCCGTGCGGGCGGGCGCGCTCGCTCGGGTCCGACAGACGCCCCTCCCGCCTACGCCCGGCCGCCCGACCAGGGAACGGGTCGTCGTCGGTCAAGTTGCGTCTGGCCGTACGGCAAAGGTCGGAACCGACCGAAAGGGGCGTGCTCTTGATCTGAGGAGCGGCGGGTGGCTTCCGGTAAGGTGGAGCGACATAACGTCGGACGGCTCATCCATCGTCCAGGGCTACCTCATCGAGGTCTAGGAGCGGGTCGCGCGTCGGCGAGGCAGGCCCTCGATCTTTATCCCTCCCCCTCCTGTTGCGCTTTCCGGCCGCTCGAAGTGTCCATCCGACCGACCCCCGCGCGGTGCCGAAGGGATCGAAGGACCGAGCACCGGACCTGGATTCAAGACCTGGGGCTAGGACTGGGTGGGCCCTGTGCGCGTGCCATCCTGGAGCAGGGAGGTGGAGCTCCCATGCAACACGACACAAGACAGACACGATTCTACATGGGAGAGGGGAGTCCCGTCAGATCCCCCCCGGTCCTACACCTCGCGCTTTTACGAGATCGTCTCGCGCGCGAGAGAGCTAGCTCTCTAGAAGGGATCTCCCACCCACTTATTCATCCATCTGAGGGCGGACGAACGCGTCGAAGTGGCCGAACCCTACCCCCAGTATGTCTCCCGTGCGCGCAGAAGAGAGGAGCTCGCTTCCAACCCTGTCTCGCCTTGCAGGGGCGGCCTTCCAAATCCCTCAGCTCAGCGACAACCCCTCGCTGGACGTCTCCAAGCTTGAAATCCCTTTTCCGGGCGCGCTAACCACTTAGTGGGTTTCCGCCCGCCCGTTCGTCGGTCCGTCGTCGTCCCCCCTTCTACGGAGATGCGCATCAACAGAGTGTCGATCTTCCGACTCGCAAATCTTCTTGGACGAAGGGTTGGGCAATGGTTGTTTTCAATTTTGCATTTCGCGAGATGCACGCGAAGCAAGCTTGGGGTGGTAGGGAAGAAGGGGGGGGGGGAATGGAGAGAGAGAAGTGGGATTGATGCCCTGTGACTCTCCGTTCTCATCGCTCCAGGAACGAAGCCGGGGCAGGGAGCGACCCTGTCTTGATGATGACATGGGTCTTGTCGAGGGCGCTTCGCTCAAGACATCGCCTCGTCGACGGCGTCGTTCAGCGCCGCCTCTTCCTCGTCGTCGTTTGGGTCGGTGACCGCCGCAGTGGGGCGCCCTGACCAGGCGACTTCCTGGGCCGGAACGGGAGTCGGCGGCGAGGGGTCGACAACGACGACGACGGTGGGAAGTTGCGCGCCGGCTTCTGCTGCTGCTGCCGACGACAAAGACGAGACCAACGGCGGCGGAGGAGAAGGAGTCGTCGCTGCCGCCGCCGCCGCAGGAGCAGCGAACGACCAGATGCGAAGCTTGGCCTCGGTCGGTCTCGGCATCCGCCTCGGACGAAGGATCCAAGCTTGTCCAGCCGCCTCCGCTGTTGTCGTCGTCGTCGTTTTCGAGTGCTGGGCCGCCGCCGCCGCCGTCGGACTGCTGGCGGGTTCGCCGCGGTCGCCGTCCCCTTCGTTCTCGCTTTCGCTCTCGCTCTCGCTTGATGACGACGATGAGGACGAGAGAGGGAGCTCGTGCCGGCTGCCTGAGACGGTGGCGAGGATCGGCAGAAAGGGGTGGACGACCGCCGTTGAAATCGCGTCTACAGAGCCGGTGGCGAAGAAGGTGGTGAGGGCAACACCAAGGCAGCGTAAAGTCAGACACCACTAGAACGAAAGGGAAACTTCCCTTTCCTATTGCTGGAACCTCGTCGCTATGATGCTGGTAAGAGTGGAACGCACCTTTGCCAGCTTGCAGGACGTAGCCCGGCCAGCGTTCGCTGATGGGCTCACTCTTCGGCCCAGCAGATTCCGCCTCGCCGTCGGCCGAGATGTCGTAAAAGCCGACCCGGCCCGCCTCATCGCCCACGACGAGGTATCGCCCCCAGCGGTCGAGACTGAACCGACCGCGCTGGTTGGAGCCGCGCGGCGACGGGTGTCGACTGCCGTTGGATCCCGCGGAGCTTGAGGTGGGAGACCTAGGGAAGTTGGCGAATGGCCGCCGAGGGGCGAGGAGCGAGAAGGCCTGGACGAGGTAGGGCGATCGGCGCGACGAGAGGTAGACAATGTGAGGGAACAGCGGGTGAAATTCGATCTGCAGGGCCTCGCGAGGAAGGGTGGCTTCTCTGTCAGCGGCTCGGCTGCGGGCCGGACCAGATGGGCTCAGGGTGAGGAGGACCCACCTGCGTGACGCCCCGGCCTTCAATCCCCTTGAGTGCGCAGATCCGCTTGTGTGCCTTGTCGTAAATGACGGCAGAGCCGGCGTAGCTTCCGGCGACATACGTGCCGCTACCGTCTGGGCAGATGGCAAGCGCTGCAATTGGGCCCTTCTGGCCCGACTTGGACGCCTTGGACGAGGTCGTTTTGATACGCTCGCCTTGCGCGCCGGGGACGGCCAGCGTGAAGATCTCAATTGCTTCGAGGAATCCGCAATAGAGACTGCAGGTAAGCAACTTTGGGTCAGACCCTGAAGAGGAACGCGTCCTAAGGCTAGTGGGGGGGGGGGGGGAAGGGGGGCTCACTGCGCCAGGGACGGCGTGAACGCCAAGGCGTGCGGAGCGACGAACCGCTCCTGGTGATCGATGATGGCGTAGCTTCCTTGCAGCTGAGCCGGTCGGAATGCGCGAGCACTGATCGTCAGGTTGGGCACCGCTAAGCTGGAGAGCTTCCTCGTCATAAGGGCCGCACCTCGCCCGTCGCGGCATTCAGCAGCTTGACCGGCATCGAGTCGCACGCTTGGAGAAAGCACCATGTCGCCGGATCGGCACGATGGGCGTACGGGTGCCAAAGCGCCGAGTAGAGCGGCGCTTGGAGTCTCGCTTCGTACGACGGCGTCAGGAGCGGCGCAAGCGTCTCCCAGGGCCTACGGGGACAATCTCAGGACTGGATCAGGAGGCGACCGAAAGGGGGAGAGAGGGGTCGCCCGACCGACATGACGCTCACAGGTCAAAGATGCGGATGGTCCGGTCCTCGGCCGTGGTCAAAATTGCCGTCCCGTCGGGGCTCCTGCGGGTAGCATGTCGATCATTAGCGGAAGACGTCAGACCAGGCAACGTCGGCGGAGGGAACACGAAACGCACTCACCACTCTGCCGACCGCAGGAAGTTGGCCTCGCCGAGCGGGCTGCCCGCCGCCTCGGACCGAGCGTCCCACTCGGACAGAACGGTAGGAGCTGCAAAGTGCCATTCGGCCGGAGGCGGATAGTAGGCTTCGCTGGCGTCCATCGAAGTCCGGCGGAGCAGGCTGGTCGGGTCGGAGCAGTGATGGTTGGGGAGTTAAGGCGGCTTCGAGACGGGGATGACTTAACCTCCCGACCACATCTCCCTTTCCGCTACAGCTCGCTTGCCGCAAGATGTGCGTCTCGCTTTGGATCTCGAGACAGCCTTGTTTGTGATGACCCGACTAACCTCTCAGCTCCCGTCGAACCTCTTCAGGGCCCCGAAGGGCAAATCCAAATCGTCCAAGACGGCAGCCTCGTCGCGCAAGACGTCAGTCGGCGCCTCGGGCTTGACGACGCCGGCCGGTGGTCCAGCCGGCTCGGTCGTCGGCACGCCGGCGCCTGGCAGCAACTATGTGCGTGAATGGGAGCAGCCGTTTTGACCGGCGACCAGGATAGGCTGATGCGAAGAAGAGCCGATGATGAGCTGACCTGCCCGTTCTGCGCTTCGACGCGTCGGCCTCCAGGGCGTGCTTGACGAGCTCTCGTACTGGTACACGCCGCGGCCGTTCAAGTCGGCTGCCTGGCAGGCCAAGAAGGACAGCAAGCCGAGGGCCAAGAACTCGAAGCAGATCATGACGGCCGAACGCGAGCGGGCGCCGAGGCGCGTGCTGGAGAACGGCGAGCGCGGGGAGCAGTTTGGCTGTCCGTCTGGCCCCTTCACCCTTTTTCACCATCACAAACCCTGATTGGAACTCTCGACTTGATGCTCTGCCCCGCCTCAGACTTCTCTCTCCATCCGCCGCCGTCGCTGTTGCCGCCAAAGAAGTATTGCGACATTACTGGTCTCGAGGCGCCGTACCGTGACCCCAACACCGGCCTTCAGTATCACTCGCGCGAGGTCTACGAGGTCATCAAGACCCTGGTCCGTCTTCCTTCTGCAGCCAATAGTATCTCCACCGGAGGAAGGCTGACAATGCTGCTTCACGAATCAGCCTCGAGGCGCGGACCAGCAGTACCTTGAGATTCGCGGTAAGGCCTCGACCATCAAGTAGGGCGGCCAACCCCCTCGCATGCGCTTCTACACTTGCAAGGTCCTCCCGACTGGTCATCTCGACCCTTGATGAACCGTCAAGCATCGTCACCCGATCGCCAACAGCTGGACCCCTCTCGCGCTTTCAGGCCGGGTCTCGTCTCGTATCCGGCTCAAACGAGCCACAGGATGGCTCGCTGAAGCCTTTGCCACTCGTCCATCGCTACTCGGCCCGTATGCTAGAACGCGGTCCGGCACTTTCACGACCCTTATGATGATGATCCTGCATGAATATCTCCGTCTTTGCCTGGGACTGTGCTGCGAAGAACCGGTGAGGGGCTGCCCGCCTCGGGTAGAGAGCCGGACCCGGGGCCCGGGATCGCTGCGCGGAAAACACGGCCGGCCGCCCGAACCCCTTGCTGGTTCTCTTCGACCATCCTCTCTCCATACCCCCAACTCGCCAACCAGCATGGTCTACCTTGCTGCCTCTGGTTTGTCCTACCTGGGATTTCTCTCGACAAGCAGCCGTTGCTGATGTAGACTTTGGCGCTCGCCTTCCAGCCTTGCTTCTCCTCGCGCCGGCCATCCTGGCGCACTCGGTTGCCCCTGCCAAGCGGCAGGCCGAGACGGTCGCCCTGACGGCCCTGACGAGTGGGCCCGTCTCATACGTCTCTGTTCTGGCGTCAGTCTCGGCTCTCTGCACGTCCCGATGCGCGCCAATGATCGCCTCGTCGACGGTTCGTCCTCCCTACCATCCCCCTTGCCCCTTCCACCGCGCGCGCGCGTCCAGACGCGTGGGCTGATGAGGGCCTCCTCGAACAACCTTGTTGGCAGACGTGCACGGAGGACTCGTGCGCGTGCGCAGCCTCGGCTCAGACGGTGACGTGCATGAACTGCCTGCTCGAGAGCGCGACAACCGCCCAGGGCGCGACTGTCACGACCGGTTTCAACAGTGCGTCCGGCCGCCTTGAGCCACCAGGCGGTCACTCTGCGAGGCGAGTCTTGGCGGGCGAGAGCTGACCCTAACCTCTCCTTGACCGCCTATCGCCAGCCTACGCGCAGGCTTGCGTTGACGAGGGGTATCTCGGAGTTGTCCCCGTCCTGAACCAGGCCGCTGGAGGAGCCGTGACATCGTCCTCGGCATCGCTGTCGTCGTCGAGCGTCCGCACGAGCTCGGTGTCGACCTCTGCCGTGCGTCCCCCCGCGCGGCTGCTATCCCTCCCCTTATCCCAAGCAATCCAACTAATCTCTCCTCTTACTGGCGGAGCAGTCTCGGACATCGACGGCCCCCGTTGCTGGATCGACGGCTGGCTACTTGGCCTTCTCAAGTTGGGTGACCGCCGTCGGAAACGCCGTCTGCACGACCGACTGCGCGCCTGCCCTCAACGCTTTCGCCGTGCGTCGTCTTGCTTCCTTTTCAGTGGCTTTCACAGCAGCAACAGGCTTTGATGTTCGTACACTACTCGCTCTGAATTCTAGGCCTGCTCGGCGACCGACACGTGCATCTGTACGACTACCAACTTTGCGTACGGCGCAACGTGCAACGCCTGCCTCAACCTCAACGCTGAGGGCTACTGGACGACGGGCAACCTGCAACAGATCGCATCGCTCTGGGAGAGTCAGTCCCGTGCCCGATGTCGTCCGTTTCTATTCCTCCCGAGGCAGCCTCTGACCCGCCACATTTCCATGATGCCCTCACAGCCGCCGGCACGGCCTGCAACATCGCTGTCGCCGCCGCTCCCGCGCCGACGGGCACGACAACTCGCCGGACGACGACGAACGGAGCCAACACGCTCCGGCCCGTCTCCACCGGGGCGCCTCAGCAGTCGTACTTTGCGCCGTCGACGACGGCGACAACGACGACGGCCCCGCCTCAGCGGGGGACGGGAGCCGCCGCTGCCGGCAGCAGCAACAACAACTCGCCGGGGAGCGCTGGCGAGCGGGGCGTCAAGGCTGCCGGCCTTGCTGGCGCCGCTGGCGCGGTTGGTTGGGCGCTGCTCGCACTTGCTTAAACGGGACGACTTTCAATTCTCCTGCGACTCCTTTCCGGATCTACTCGCATCTTCGCAGCACAGCTACCAGCCGCCCTTTTCGCACTTCCCTACTTAGTCGCTCTCGGCGACCTCATTTGCCGGATTCTTTGTAGCGCCTCTCTTCCTTCTTCTCTCGGGCTTGCTGTCCTTGCCTCATACCTGTCACACGGGCAAATACGCTATGCCGCAGGTGATTCCTCTCCTCTTGCTTCCCCTTCGACCCAAGAAGACGAGACCCACCGACTGTACCTCTGCAGGTATCGTTATTATGGCAGTTGAAAGGCGTGATCGAGATCGGGACAAGGTAGAAGAGAAGAGGCAGGCCGAACAAGCGAGCTCGAGCAGCGGTGTAGGCACATGCGTTTCGTTAACTTTCAGGGCTAGGGGAGGGAGAGCGCGGGGGGGGGGGGTCGCACAAGGCTGGAGCCGACCGGCTGCACGAGCTGACAGGACCTATCCTGCCTCCCGGCTGGCAGCTCTTCCGACTCGAGACGGATACCCTCCAACACTCGGAAGTTGTCTGGCTATTGCTCTTCCTTCTGTGCTGGTGCCCTTGCCTTTGTTCGCTCGAGGGGATGCGCATCTCGCTTGAGGATTTCCTGCACAAGTGCATATAGTGAATAGTCCCGATCGTCCCTGCCTTTCTTTCCTAGTCGAGCTTGTAAGCGACAAGCGCCTCGAGCTTGTGGACGTTTGTCGAGAAGGACCGAAGCCGGACCTGCTCGACCTTGGAAGGGTCGATCAAATGGGCGTCGGACGGCGCCCACTGCTCGGGGACCGGCGCGTCGTCGCCGGCCGCGTTGGCGGTCGAGGTGTAGGCGAGGATGTTGAATGTACCTTGTGTTCGACAGAAGTCAACCGGGGCAGGGCAAACGACCAGTCAGCGAGTGTAATGAGGGTTATCCCGCCTGGCTATGCGGCAGGGGCGACGGGGATAGTCGTTCAAGTGGAAGCCAGAAGAGATGGTGACGCACACGGCTCGTCGAGCATTGGGAGGAACGTGACCGACGACGTGATCTGCTTCATGATCTCCCGGATCTCGGCCTGTACCTCCTTCTCCGTCTTTGGCTTGACCTTCTTGCCGCCTCCCGCTGTCGGTGCTGGTGCTGCTGATGGCGGCGCCTCGCCCTCTGCTGATGTTGATGCCCTGTGTGTCCGGCCCGACACTAAGGGGTCAGCCTCTGGTATCAAAACGGAGATTCCCCTGAGGCAATTCTCCCCATCGCTTTGACCCGCGATTGAGCGAGAAAACGCACGCAGCCTCCTCACTACCCTCCGTCGTGACATCAAACTGCCAGCGCTCGAGCGTCTCGCGCGTGTCCTTGCTGATGATGGCGAGGACGAGACGCGAAATTTGGCCCGTCATGAGCCATGCTGTGTCCGCCAGCAGAGAGCGCGTGAAGGAGAGTGTATGATCAGTCAGAGTCTGGGAGATTGACCAGTAGGGGACATGGTAAGAATCGAAGGGGGAAAGGGTGGGCTTCTTCGCCGAGGAAAGGCAGGCGAGCGAGCGCGCGCAGGGAGGACGAACATTGGACCTGGTCGGTGATTGACTTGAGGTACGTCTTGACGCTCTCATCTGTCGAAGTCAGCATCGGCAGGCCGTACCTGTCACCGGAAGAGAGAAGAAAGTTCAACCTTTGGAAACAAGACGATGAAAGCAACGGCTCGCCACCCAGCTGCGCGGGCCCCGTCGTTCGCTCGGGCGCGCGACCAAGAAACTGATGAGAGCTTTACTTCTTAACCATCTTGAAGTCCTCGGTCGGGTAGATGCCCCGCTGGTAGAGAATGTTGTTCTGTGTGTCAAAGAGTTCAGAGCGCGTTGGGTATCAGCCCTCTGGGTCCTGCAGCAAGCCGAGCTGCGGTTCAGAAGCGGGAGAGGAGAGGGAAGGTGCAGCGGGAAGGGCGGACGGACGACCGAGAAGTCAAAGAACTCGCAGACGATCTTGGTCGATCCCTTGAGCGAGATCGCCTGCGACTGCTTGCTGGCGAGCTTCTGGGCCATTGTCGGACGACTGTGGAAAGAAGAAGGAAGACAGGTTGGGTGGCCGACGATAGGTCGGACGGGCCCTGTCGAGGGCGACGCGCCGAGGCCTGAATTTCTTCGTGGGTTGTTGCTGGCGACCGACGCGTCTCCAAGCCGCCGGCTCGACCCTACTGGCCTTCGCGTCCTAGACCTCTCAACCGTCAACACTATCAAGCATACCCCTGTCTCGAGCATGCCTCACCTATCGGCAGCAGCTTCGGCCTCGTCGTCTGGGACAACGACGCCCCAGACGCGATCCTCAGCTCGCTTACGCTCGTCCGTCGCGCCGCCCGCTGGCACAACAGGCAGCCTTCGACCGGCGTCGTCGACCGCCGTCCGGCAGACGGCCTCCAGCCAAGCTAAACAGGAGGCTGCGCTCAGGGAGCGCAAGGAGCGCGAGGCCGCTCGGGCGAACAACGCCAAGGGCGGATCACCGAGTGGCCGGCCGAGCGTCGCGGGTGGCAGGACGACGACGACGAGGGTGCCATTCGGGTCATCGAGCAGAGGGGCTGCTGCGGCTGCGACGGCGTCCACTGCTGCTGTAGCTCCATCGACAACCGGCTCAAGGCTAAGGTCGACGGCCAGCTCGACTGCGGCCACAAGGGCGGCTCCGGTGCCCAAGCCGCGGACAATGGTGCGTCTATGTATCTGATCAGTATTCTCTTGGGCGACGCAAAGCAACAAAGAGTATTGATTTCCTCGCGCTCGGTTCCCCTTCCTCAGCCTTCCTTCTCAGCGCTTCCACGGGCTCCCTTCGCCGTCTCCTCTCCAGCACCCGCGAAGCCGCTCAATCAGGCCGCGGCCTCCTCAACCACGTCGCTCTCCTACACCGCCGGTAGCGGAAGCGGGACCGGCAGCGGCGGCGGCTTCAAAGGCCGCTTCCTCAACGCTGCCAATTCGAGCATGCGTAAGATCGGCGGCCTCGCTGGCCCTTCGCTTTCGAGACTCGGAGGTGGCGGTTTGATGGGCGACCATGGCGTCAAAATCCCGCAGACGTCTATGTCAGGCGAGGCTGAGCAAATCAAGGTCGGTGCAAGCTCCTGATGATGCGCCCAAAGACCTGAGCTCGCCCACAGAAGCTGACCTCGTCCGACCGGCCTCGCAGAGTTTCCTCCGCATCCGGCCCCTGCCCGAAGCGGGCGAGGCGTCGCAATCGGAGCCCTATCTCGTCACGTCGTCCGACACCGAGGTCATCATGACGGCGCCCAACGTGCGTCCTTCGCCCCTGATCAAATTGGGCTGTACCTTACACCCTCTGACTGAAACAACCGTACCTATGCGAGCAGGACTCGGCTCGCCCTCACTGGTCGGCGACGCAAGGCATATCGGCCGGCCTCAACCCCAAGCAGTCGCAGGCGTACCAATTCACGAAGGTCTTTGAGCCGTCGACCGGGCAGGCGGAATTCTTCGGCCAGACGGCTGGTCCGCTTGTCAAGGTCCGTTCCTCACGTCCCTCGCTGTCCGAAGCACGTCAATCGGCTGGCTGACCGCTCGTATATCAACTCGGACTCAGAGCGTGCTCAACGGCGAGAACGGCCTCGTCTTTGCGTACGGCGTGACCAATGCCGGCAAGACGTACGCCTCCCCTGATTCTCCGCCTCCTCGGCGATGAACGGGACTTGGTCTCTGTGCTAACTTTGCGTCTGTCCGCAGATACACGATTCAGGGCACGCCCGAGGCGCGGGGCATCATCCCTCGCTCGCTCGGCCTCCTCTTTGCTTCGATCAAGGACGTTCACTCGGCCCGCTCCCTCCGGCCCGTCCGCTCTGGTCGCGTCGACTTTGTCGCTCGCAAAGACGAGGACTGTCTCCCGACGAGCTTTGTCCCCGACTTGATGCGCGAGGCGGAGGTGTCAGTCGACGAGGGCGAGAAGGTCAAGGTCGACCGGAACTTCGAGTACGCTGTGTTCGTCAGCTACGCCGAGCTATACAACGAGAAGGTGCGTCTCTGGTCATCCACACCGAGCGCCTTTGCGTGGAGCAGCTCGGCCTGCCGATACTGAAGCTTGGCGCCATTCCAGATCTTCGACCTGCTCGATACCCTTCCCTCGACCGCCTCGGCTTCGGCCCTCCCGTCGCACCCTTCGTCATCGCTTCACGACCTCCTCCATCCTTCGAAGCGCAAGCCGCTCGCGCTCAAGAACGACGCCGACCTTGGCATCAAGTATGTCTCTGGCCTGCGTGAGGTCCGCGTCCGGTCAGTTGCCGAGGCCGAGCGCGTCGTTGAGAAGGGGATGGAGATGCGCCAGGTCTGGGGAACGAGGATGAACGAAAAGAGCTCGCGGAGTCACGCCGTCTTCACCGTCAAGGTTGTCCGAATTCACGGCGGCGCTCCCGAGGTACGTTAACTTTCCTACAGTGCGGATGATCCCGGATGATGAACCCGCGACTCTTCAGGATCCGTCGAGCACCCAGGTCTCGCGCCTTTCGATTGTCGACCTCGCTGGCTCCGAGCGCACAAAGAACACGGGCAACACCGGTCGGTCTCCAAGCCATCATTAAGCGCTGCACTGCTGCTGACGTTCATCCAATATTCTCCAGGCGACCGTCTCAAGGAGGCTGGCTCGATCAACAAGTCGCTCATGGTGCTTGGCCAGTGCATGGAAGTCCTCCAGGCCAATCAGAAGAAAGCTGCCCAGGGCCGCAAGCCGGCAATGGTTCCGTTCCGCCACTCGAAACTGACCGAGATGTTCCAGGGCTTCTTCGCCGGGGACGGGCGCGCCGTACGTGTTGGACCGCTCGCGATGGGTAGTTACAGTCTGGCTGACATTGATTGACACCTTCCCGCCTGAACAGGTCATGATGATTCACGTCAACCCGTACGACACGGGCTTCGACGAGAACTCGCACGTCATGAAGTTTTCGGCCGTCGCGCGCGAGATCCAAACGACGACACTGACGGCCTCGCAGCGCTACGCCGGCGTCGTTCGTCGAAGCGAGGTGCCCGCGAGCCCGGCCGTCGGCGGCCCCTTCGTTCGCAAGGCAATTCCAGAGGCCATGCGTAGCCAGGCACCAGCGGTCACAGACGAGGATGACGACGAAATCATCGTTGTCACCGAGTCGACCGGCGATACACCGAGCGGCCGGGCGAGCGAGGTCGAGCGCGAGCGCGTTGAAGCGGAGCTACTCGTCGTCCAAAGTGAGTGCCTCTTTTCTTGAGGCGAGACTCGTTGTGCGGCTGCTGATAGACCTTACTCTTCTGATCCGCAGCCAAGGAGCCGAAGGCCGCAGTCGGTGACGAGGCCGAGCCCCCTGCCGTGGAAGAGGAAGATGATATCGAGTCTGATGACGATGAGCCGGACGCGCTTGTCGAGCACCTTTTCGACGTCGTCCGGGATCTGCGAGTTCGAGTCAGTAGACACACCCGCCTTGAGGCAGCGTAGCTTTCGCAACTTCTGACCTCTCCAACCCTTCCTTGGCGCAGCTTCTCGAGGCCGAGCTCCGGTGCGCGACAATCGAAAGCGATACGCGGGACGAGATGGCCGAGGAGATGGCCCAGCAGATGCAAGAGATGGAGCAGAGCTTCGCTGAGCGGATGCGTATCGGCGTGCGTTCCTGCCTCCCTGTTCACTCGTGCGGCGGTTGCTAATCACCCGTTTTGACACAATGCTTTCGTCAGAGCGAGCAAAACATACTCCTCCGCGACCGGCAGATCGACATTGTCCAGCGGAGCGCGATGAAGGCCCGGCCGCCCCAGCAGCGCTTCCGTGCGCCCATCGAAGAGGACGATGACGAGGAGCAGTCCGCCATCGTGGGTGCCGCTTGCAATTTCTGTACTGCAGCGGCTCAGCTCACATCTTTGCGTCCCAATGCAGGACTCTTCGTCGCCTCGATCGCGAGAGGCCACGTATGAGCCGACTTCGCCAACGCCCGCAGCCCCTCCTTTGCCCAAGGCTGAACCCCTCGGCTTACCATTTGCCAAGCTCGCTCTTGAGCCTCGTCCGCTGGCCGCCGACGTCAGTATCGACGTCAGCGAGCCCGACAGCGACGGCGCTGAGCTAAGCGCAGCGCCGGACGGTGACAAGTCGACTGACGTCGATGTGCGTAACACTTCTCGTACCATGCTCCGTATCACAGGCTTACCGCTGATGTTGCGTGGTGCGATCTTCTCAGGCCTCTTTCGATTCGCAGGCGCCTACGGAGGAGGATGTCGACGAGTCGGCTGACCCGATTGCCACGACGGAGCCTCCCGAGGACGACAGCGAGGGTGATCAGGAGGAAAAGTCGGAAACCGACATCGACGAAGACAACGACATTAAGGAGGACGAGGATGCTGACTCTTCGTTCGATGCCGGCGCGGCCTCTGCCGCCTCACCTTCTCCGACGCCTACGCCCGAGCCCTCGCCTTCCAAGCGCTCGCCAAAGAAGCCCGCAGTGCGCTCGAGCCCGATCAAGCGTACGAGTCCAGTTAAGTCGGCGACTCCCGCTCGCAAAGCCCGTGCGTCCTCCGATGACGACCGAGATGAGAACGAGGACGTCGAGAATGAAGGCGAGCGGGCGCAGACGACGGGTACGCCTTCGAAAGAACCACTGCGCGAGAGCGTCGGCCAGCAGGACGCCTCGTTCACGTCGTACGTTTCGAGACTCTCCTCAAGCACTGTCGACCGAGCTGATCCAACTGGCCCCGTCGCTACTGCAGGCCGCCCGGCAGCCCTGCGCCCGTCAAGAAGAAGAAGCGCAAACTCGGCGGCGGCAAGACAATGTTGACCGAAGATGACGTCTCTGCGCTGTCGCAGAAGTCGGTCCCCGGTGTCGATATTCGGCGATTCGCACGGACGAGCTGTGCCTCACTCTATTAGTCGGCCGGGGACTAGCTGTCTCTCGAGCTTCTCTGCATCCCCTTCCCTTTTAATCGTAATACTTCACGCCGCGCTCGTTGACATGGTCATTAGTCGTAAAGTATGAGGCGGACGACCGCTCAGCCCCAGGGGTTGTCGATGACGCCCTTGTTGCTGCTAAAGCCACCTGTGACCGGGCGAGCAAGGGGTTTATTCCACAGGTCATCGAGCTCGTCCTCTTTCGACCGGCTAAAGGTGCCATCGCTGCCGCCAAAGGTCATCACCGGCTCGTCCGGCGGCGGCAGGTGGTGCGAGAAACCGCGGCTGGAGGGCTTGTGCAGGCTAGAGAAGGACGGTAGAGCAGCCGACGAGGTGGCCGATGCCGTGCGGTACGGCGAGCCACCGGTGCCCCAAGCGTTGGTGTCGTAACTGATGGGAGAGGGTGCTAGTGGCCCGGGCGAGGACCACGAGTCCTCCTCAGCCGGTGCGACGCTTGTGTCTAGAGATAGGCGAGAGAGATCGTGCATGGAGGATGCCGCGTGTGAGTTCGACGACGGTGGTGAGGACTTGGCCCAGAGCGAGCTGGCTGGGTCGTCGAAGGCCTCGGCAGAGGGCGGCGTGGACTCAGACCGCTCGAGAGGCGGCTTCACTTCGACAGGCGGCAGGGCGGCTGATTGCGGCCCTGCCGCAGGTGCCTTCAGGCTGTCGAGGTCGATGTCCTTACCGAGGGCGCGAGATATAGCAGCAAAATCAAAGCCGGCTGTCACCGGCAAGGCAGCCGAGGGCGACTCCGTCCCACTGGTGTCGGCCAGAGCAAGTGCTGTAGATGAGGCTGTACTAGACCGACGCTCTTCCGACCCGTCGAAGCTTAAGCGAAGCTTGCTCGGGCCGGCTGGTGCCGGCTTTTCGAGCGAGGCTTGCGGAGGCAGGTCGTCGGCGTCCTCATCGTAGTCTGGCGGGGTTTCTCCTGGCTTTCGGCTTTGGTCGATCGACGACGGTCGGCTGGTCACCGCCGGCGAGCTGAGGCCAGAACCAGACTTAGCCTTTTTACTCCGACCGAACCAGCTCTTCTTTGCTGCCCGCCGGACCTCCTCCTCCTCCTCAGTCATGACGATGCGGTCTTCAACAAATTCTGGCTCCTCCTGGAGGGTAACAAGGGAGCACAGACGCGGTGTCAGTGACTTAACGGCCAAAAGGCAGGTTTCATAACGCACCGGCTCGTCAAAGTAGTCAGCGGTGACAGGCAGGCCAACCGAGTGCAGTAGAAGAGGCATCATCGGCCGATACGACAAGTGGCCGGCGATCTTGTCGGTGATGTCAATGTTCTCGAGCCGAGGGATGTCCTCGATGGGGCGGAGGCCGGCGACAGTGTTGCCGCCGCTTGTCGCTCGAAAGAGGTAGCCGAGGACCCAATCGCTCCGCGCATAGGCATTGACGAAGCGGCCACTAACGACGCCACGGACGTCGAGCCACTTCTGTTTGCTCGCTGTCACGGTTGCGCCGAAGAGGTAGACGTCCTGGACGATGCCGAAGGCCTTGACCCGGGCGAGTTCAGCGAGGGCATAGAAGATGGCTCGTGCGCCAAGGGAGAAGCCGATGAGCGAGACGGGGCGAACGCCGACGTGCCGATGGAGCAGCGTATCGGCGAGGACGAGGCCTGCCGCCTTGGAACGGTCGAGTGCGTTCGACCATGGGTTGTCGATAAGGTAGCTCAACTTGGTGAGGACTGTAAAAGCCTTCGTGGATCAGCGAGTTTCCAGCCAGCCCGACACAGAAGAACCTCGACGCACTGAGGGGCCATTGCAGCGCGCTCATGAGGGCGGTCATGACAGTTGCCTGCAGGACGGTAGTGCCGACGCTGCTGAGAACCTCTGTTGTCAGAATTTTAAGCGCGTTGCCCATCTCCTCCATCATTTCGGGCTCCCACAGGGTCGTAAAGACGTCGCCAACGATCGGGTCAAGCGTTGAGAAGGGCAGTCGGACGTCGTCATCTTTGCCGTTCATAAACCTAGGACGAGCGGCGGGCGAGCGAATAAGTGTTCCGTGTTCAACGCTTCAGGGAAGTCTCAGGACTGACCCTGGCATCGTAATCCATGCATTGACGCGCTTCTGGTTGTGGAGAGCCTTGAGCTCGAATGTCTTGACAACGCGCGTCCGACGAGCCATCGACCGAGTGGCAATTGTTGAGCCGATACCGACGCCCCCCGTCGTGATGACGGCAGCCCCGCCAGCGCCGCCGAGGAAGCCAGCCGTACCTGAGATGCCAACCGTTGTGAGCGCACCACCGAGGGCGGCACCGATAACAGGCGCAAGGAGACCGGCCGAGAGGCCGATGACGAGACCACCGCCGAGCGTGGCCAGGCCGATCGCGACGTAGCGCTTTTTCTTGCTCGTCTGGGCCCGGCCCTCGATGACCTCCTCCTGCTTCAGCCGCTCAACGCCCTCCTGAATCTCGAGCGACTCGGTCACGCGCTTCTCGAACCGGACGACGTCGATCGTACCGAGCGCGAGCTTGACAGCTGCGCGCTCCAGCAGGACGCGCGATCGAGCGTCGTAAACTGAGTCGGCAATGAGAAGGAGGAAGAGGTCGCAGAGGATCGTCCACCGGATGTCGAGTGTAATGTCCTCGTCGGCGGCGGTGACGGTGGTGCTCACACCGGGTAGGAGCGGTGTCGCATTCTCGTCCTCCTTGCGGAGGGGCCCGTCGAGATCAGTCGTCGTACCAACAATCTTGGGCACTTCCTCTTCCTCCTGTTCGACCTCTACCGGTGGAAGATCGGGGGCAACACGCTTTGGTGTCGAACGGAGCTCCTCCTCGTCAGAGTCAAATCGTCCGATGTCCCCGCCCTCCTCTTCCTCGTCGTCGTCGCCGAACGGGTTAATCCTGGAAGTGGAGCTCGACCGCTTTGAGTACGGCGGTGGCGGTGGGGGCGACGCAGGTGACGCGTCAGATGCCGGTAGAGGCCACGTTGACCGAGGGGGCGAGTCATCTTGGCGAAAGGCTAGGTCTGACGGATCCGGGTTGACCGAAGGCAGCTTCCTACGAAGCAGCGCAGGGGTTGGCGACTCCTCAAAGGGGTTCCCACCCTCCTCCTCACCGCCGTTGATCTCGACGCGGAGAGCCTCGGCTGCAGACCTGGCCTCCTCGGCCAAGCGGTCCTCCTCCGCTAGGCGCGCTGTCTCTTCTCGGACCTCTTCCTCCTCTTCCGCGCGCTCGCGCTCGACTCGAGCAGCCTCGAGCGGGTCGTACTCTGGGTTGGCGATCGTGTGCGTCGTCATGAGAGATGGCGTCAGGTCGCCGGCTAGGACGCCGTGCTCGGCGAGCGACTCGATCATGCGTTGTTCTGCGTTTGGTCGAGGAGGGCCCGTCAATTTCAGGCGCAACACTTCTCAGGCGTTGATCGACACACACCTTCGCGCGTGAGCTCCATGTGAGCATAGAGGCGAGCCATGATCTTGAGGCCCCAAACGGTGCAGCTCTCCTCGGCCTCGCTCTTGAGCTCGGTGCCCTTGCTCTTTGCGACAGCCTTCTTGACACCACCGGTGGCCGCCTGCCGGACTTCGCGCAGTTCGCCAACCATCTCCTCGGTTGCAAGCTTACACAGGCCGACGTAGGCGATCCGTTGAGCCTCGGTCAGGAGGTTCTTGGTCGCCTGCATCTGTGAGAGCGGCGTCATTGAGGTCGATGAGTCAAAGAGGTACTGCGTCTGCGAGTGAAGCTTGTCGGCATCATGATCCTCCTCAAGCCGGAGGCGAGTGTCTGTCATTGAGCAGACGTTCGCCTGTCAATCAGCTGGCAGCCTACAGACCTGGCTCGACTAGAAGTAGCCCCAGCAAGCTCAGCTTCCGCCGACACGCACAATCCGATTCGTCCTGGTCGATCTTGCCACGCCAATTCTCGCCGCCGAGAAAGGTGCGACCTTCGCCTTCCTCCTCAGCAACTATCTTCTGACCGCTTGCGTTGCCGGCCCCACCGCCATCGCCCTTCGCCGGCGCCTTGTAGTGATACCTGATGAACCCAACCCGTCAGCCGAGGTCGGTCAGGCGACAGCACTAAGGAGACGTAACTCACTTTTTCTGGTCCTCCTCGTCGAGCCCTAGTGAGTTAGGCTCCGAGCGGACGACGGGCATGTCTAAGGAAGCAGATGTATGAAGGGCTCGTCAGCCCAAGCTCGAGGCTGGGCCAGCCGGTCAAGAAGCTGCACCTTCCCATCCGTCATCGTCCAGGTCCCATGACATGCCGTCTCAGGAGACCCCAGTTCAGTCTATGCCACCTCGCTGGCAGGGGGTTTAGCTGGCGACAAGAGGCGTAGGGTTGGCCAGGCCGGCGACGAGCAGGTCGTTCGGGGGATGGAGCACGCGACTGGCGACGGACAATCCGGAGCGAGCCGCGACAAAGCTGGCTGCCACAGGGCTTGCGAAACGCGGAAGAGGTAACGAGTGGCACAACAGGTTTGGCCAGAGCTCTTCAAGCACAGCGACCGAAGAGACGCGAAGGGACTGATTTGAGATGGCGTGTGTTGGTGAGGCGGTGGTCAGAGGCTCAGCTTCAAGCTCGCGCACCTGCATGCCCAGCAAGACGGGCCGGCCTTTTCGCCGGCGGATCAGGACGTGCACCGGGCTCTACCAAGCTCCCTTACGTTGGGCGACTCGCATGTGACTAGCAGAAAAGATCGTCCAAAGCTTCTCAGAGAGCGTTCTTCAAAAGGCACATTGCGACTGATCGTCAGGAGGCCGAGAGCGATCATTCTTGCTGCTCATCTCGTCGACAGGCGCGTCTGCTTGCGCTCGAGTTCCCCCGCAAGTCGCCAGCAAGACGCGAAGAAGCCGGTCGAGAGCAGCGCGACAATCCCGGCCAACCTCGGCTCAAAGTCTGCTCGGCTTGATCTCAAGAATGGTTGAGGATCGCATCCGAGTTCATTTAAGGTTAACTGAGCTCTTTGTTGCTTGGGGGCAGCGCATTCAGGAGTCTGATCTGAAGATCGGGAGTCAGGCCTGGGGTTCGGTCACTCAACTCGTCCTCAGCTCACCTACCCTCCTCTCCCTGGAGCGTAAGTGCAAAGTCATCCGCGACTGACTCTGGTCTCGTCCGCCATCATTAGAGCAGCGCGAGATCACGTTAGAAGGACGGGGGCGAGCACCCGCGGAAGGCGTTGCTGCCGCTGCGCGCGGCGGCCTTAACGCTTCGCCCCTCCGATCCCGACGAGTCCGGAGCTGCGACCGCCTACCGGCGAACCCTGACTATCACCTATAAGCCTTGCCCTAGTCACTCCTCCGTTCGACACTCAAAATGACCTGGACTATGCCTGTCGCGCGCGTTGGCTTTGAGAAGGAGGGATCGTGAGTCCTCAACCTGCGGTGCCCTGCGTCGCACGAGCTTAACCCAAGCTGACCTTAAGTCCGTTACCTCTTGTGCGTTCGTCCAGCTTCGCGTATGTTCTCACTGAGCCTGAAGTACCAGACCTCGTTGCTGGCAGCTGATCGCACCCCTGTACCTGGGCTTCCAGCCGTGAGACGCTCATTACGCGCTGGCCGCGCATCCTTGGCGACACCATCTCAGCGCTCTCCTCGTCGACGGCTCCGACATCCCCGGTAGCCCGTAGCCAGGCGAACGAAATTGAGGCCGACATTAAGCGCATTCTTGACGAGGTCAAGCAGAACGCAACGCCAGCGCGGATCGAGGCCGATGGCGGAGAGCACTTGGATGTCTACAACGACCAAGTCGCCATCTACGAGGGCGCCGGCACTGGCTGGGAGCAGATTCCCTGGCTCTGGGCGGAGTGCTACCTTTATCGCCGGCTACGGTCGTTTTTCGCCCTCCGGTCCGAGTGGACGTCTTTCGATCCTTACGCCGGCTCGAAGGACGGCACGTTTGCCTCGTCTCAAACGGCTGTCGTTCGTCAGTCTTCTCTGCGATGCCCACACTGCGATGCCGGCATGCGTCGCTGACTCGGCATCCTCCGTTCGCCCGGCTCCGCAATAGGCATCGCCAAGGCTCAGCTGACGCTCAAACCGACATCTGAGACGCTCCAGACAGCCTTCCACTCGATGCTGCAAATGGTGAAAGCTTTTAATCGAGGACTGGATGAGAGCCCACGGCTGATCTGTACTCGACCGTCTTAGTCGCTCTGGGGCAATGCAACCGACCTGTCGCTGCTTGCGGGTTCGACCTCGGTCGCCGACATTGCCAAGCTCCAGGAGCGGGGCGATGAAGAAAAGAAGTTCATTCTTCGCAATGATGAGGAGCACGTCTGGCAGTGGCTCGGCCGCGAGGGCAGGGGCGGCGTCGACTTTGTGCTGGATAACGGTGCGCTCAAACGTCATCAGGACACCCCGTTGATGTGGAGACTGACAAGCTCCCTTCTGCCTGATCGTCTAGCTGGCTTCGAGGTAAGACCTTAACACTGCCAAAATGTTCTAGTCCGCTTTGTCTGATCAAGCTCGCATGACGTCTGCTGTCTCCTCCCTCAGCTTTTCACCGATATGGTCTTTGCCGACTTCCTCGTCTCGCACATTCCCTCGGTCACCCACGCTACATTCCACCCAAAGTCGATCCCTTGGTTCGTGTCGGACGTCATGCCGCGCGACTTCAAGTGGCTCCTCTCGACGCTCGCCGACCCTTCGAGCCTCTTCACCAACCTCTCGGCCGAGGACGTGGCCATCCTCAAAGAGCTTGGCCGGCGCTGGTCGGGCTTTGTCGAGGACGGTACCTTCCGCCTGCAGCCATCTGAGGAAGGCGAGGGCGACTTCTGGGTTCGGGGCGACGAGTACCAGCGCCTGCCGGAGCTTGCGCCCAAGCTGGCTCAAACTCTGAGCGGTAGCCGGCTCGTCATCTTCAAAGGCGACCTCAAGTGAGCCAGCTAGCTTTCAGCGACAGGTGAAGGAAAGAACGCTGCGGGTGGCTGACTTACTATTTCTGCGTCTGCCCACAGCTACCGCAAGCTGACGGCCGACGGCGAGTGGCGGTCGACGGCGCCGTTCGACGAGGTCCTCGGTCCGCTTAACGGTCTCTTCCCCATCCTCTCGCTTCGGACCAACAAAGCCGAGGTTATGTGCGTCTGCTGCGCCTGTTGTCCTTGACGTAGTTGCGCGACTGCAGCCTGACGCTGCCTTCTGTTGTGTCTTGCAGCTGTGGCCTTGATGAGGGCGTCGAGGAGCAGGTCGAGAAGGAGGACCCCAAGTGGCGCGTTAACGGCAAGTGGGCCGTCGTGTCCTTCGCACCCTCGGCAGCACACTAGATGCGAGATGATTTTATATCTAGAGCAGATGCATATGATAACCTGCGAGTTGCGGTTGAGGAGAAAAGCAAGACGAAGGGGCAGTGAAAGGGCAAGGGGAGCAAATGTATGGGCGGGCAGATGGAAGGGAAGCCGGTTCCCTGGACGTCAAGGTCGTAAGGTCTAAGTGTATGTGAGAGAGTGTGTACGGGCGAGATGATGATGAGAGGATGCAAAAATGAGGTCAAGAAGCCGGTCTACGAGAGCTGCAGAAGGGCGGCGACGAAGAACAAGCCAAAGGGTAGGCTGAGCGCTGGCAGAGCGCCCGACTCGGAGCTGCTCTCGCCGATGCCGCGCAGAGGGCCATTCCGCGTGCCCTTGATTGCGGTTGTCGGAGTGGAACTCGTTGAATTTGTTGTCGGCGATGTTGTGTCGGTTCGGAGCGTCTCGTTGCGGAGGCTAAATGAGTCGGCGACGTAGTTGGTCGCGAAGGACGGCTCCTCGGACGAGTCCTTGAGGAGCGAGCAGTACTCGGTGGAGGAGGCATTGAAGGTGTAGCTACACGAAAGGAGGTTCGTCAGTGAAGGAGTTTGAGAAAAAGCACCATCGAGAGCAACGCACAGGTTGTTTGTCAGACCATCAGGCACCCAGCCTTGACGTGTGCTCGTCTGGAAGCTCCAAGTCGGAGCGGCATCGGTCTTCCAAGACCAGAAGACCCACCCGGCTGAGCGTTCATAGACGGCTCGCTGGGCCTCCCAGAAGTGGTTGACGAAAACAGAAGTTTCGGGTGAGAGGTCGACGTTCTCCGACATGGGCTTGTTGATGCACTCTTGATAGGCGACGCAGTAGGTCTGCGTGCCGAGCGACATCTCGCCGACTGAGGCGGAGAGCGACGGGTCAGCCCAGTCAATGGACCGAAAGTTGAAGATGGGCACGCACCAAAGGTCGTCCACTTGGAATTTGACTCTTCGAGCTCAGCGATCCGCGTGCAGGGCTGATTCAGGTGCTGCTCCCAGCTGAATGAAGGGAAGTTGGCAAAGGCCTGGTAGATATGGGTGTCAAGGCCGAAGTACTCCCATCCGGCGCCCCACTCCTCGGCGGTGAAGAAGTAGTCTGACGGTGTCGGAACCAGCGGTGGCAGGTCAGCTTGGGTCGCAAAAGTGATAGGAAAAGGATGACGTTCGATACGCACCCCAGTTGCCAATCGCTTGAAAGGCATCGTGGACCACAACCATGACGGGCAGGGCACCTTCAAGGACGTACTCGGCCGCACGAACGGCATCGTAAGATCGTGTGTAGAAGTTGGCTGAGGATCGGGGGGCTGACGGTCAGATTACAGGCTCTCTGAACAGAGATGGCAACGCCCGGGAAGCACCAAGCGTATCGAAATCACAGATGTTGTCACCGAGCATTGGCTCGTTGATCACCTGGATGCTGTATGAGGCAAAGAGGAAAGGCCTGTCAGCTGAGGGGGCTGAGCTCTGGAAGTTGTCTTTACACGGACGCACGCCTTGACGACGCCTCCAAACTCCTCCTTGGTGATCGCGGTCGTCATCTTGGCGACAGCCTCAACGGCCCGGTTGACGTTGGTCGTATTGGAGCAGAATTCAACGACGCCCTTGCGACCCGAGTTGTCAAAGCCTAGAAAAGGTCGTCAGAGCGGTCATGATCGGTTAGCGGCGGCGCTTGTTTTAGCTAAACGTGCTCGCGAATAAGACTGACCGTTCTGCGAGCCCGGTACCGAATGCAAGTCGACTGAGGAAGCACAATGAAAGATTAAGCACGGTGAGGCCGGTCAGTGCAGCGGAAGGGGACGCACCGATGACGTCTAGGTCGTACTGCTTGGCCCACAGGAGGCCCTGTTGCAGGTGTTCTGGAGGATAGGATCATCAATGTCAGCGCCAAGGCCAGCCCTCGCGCAAGATGCTGTTGGCGGAGAGAACCAACCGATCTGCGTCGCGTTGACGTAGGGCTCCCAGTCCTCAAGCTGGATGAGCGCCCAATACGGAAACGGGATCCGGACGCTGTCACGAAAAGGCCACCTCGTCAATTCCTGACCCGGCGGTATGGAAACAACGTCAAGAGAGACACACGTATTGAGACCTCGCTGTGCAATTTCTCGGAAGTCGGCCTGGGTGATGTACGTCTCAAAGTGCTCCTCGAGCCGCTTGGCGCACTCAGCCTTGCCAAGTGCGGCGCAGTATGACCACTCGTCGGCGATCTCCTGGCCGTCGAGCGGCGGGACGGCAAACATGGTACTTTGCATCCAGTTTTCAAGCACAAACTGAATGCAGGGCGGGATGAGAAGCAGTGAACGTGGCAGAGGCAGAGCTTATAAGTCAGTCTACCAGACGCGCCTAGCGAGCCGTGCCAAGACAAACGCGCCGCCGACGACGAACGCACCCATCCGCCGAGGTTGACGCCCCGGATCTTGTCGCCCGCCGGATCAGAAAAGGCCGGCCGGTCGCGAGTTGACGTCCAATTCAGAGCAGAGGTCGCCGAAGGGAGGAGCGTGCTGAGAACGAGCGAGGCGAGCGAGAGAGGAAGGCGCAGCATTATAATGCTGGGCGAGCCGGCTGCTGGAGTAGAGGCCCGGAGGAGCAAAGCCCGGAAGAGAAGATTTGGGGTAGAGAAAGCCCGAAGCCGAGAAAGGAATAACAGGCGAAACCGCGATTTGCTTGATTGAGACGACGCGAGACCTGACAGAGGAAGTATGAGACGAGGGAAGCTGGCAGACGGGCGTTGCCGAAGCTCAAGGTTCAGCTTCTCGTTCTCAAGACGCAGCTCCCTGAGCAGGACTAACCAGAGTCCGACGAGAAAGGATGACGAGGGACGAGCGCCTGAGCCAGCCAGGTGCGTTGGAAGCGAGCGTGTCGAGAGTCTGAAGTCCGGAAGCGAGTCTAAGGTCGAGAACAAGGCGGTCGGAGGGTCGAGCAAGCATCGTGAGCCGACGCGACGCGAGAGCTTGAGGGGAACAACTTGCCAATGCACAGAGGGCTTGGCCGGGTCATCGCTCCGGTTTAGCCGCAAAGCCGCAGAGGTGACAAAGACGGCCATCCCTTGCCGTACCAAACCGGTCAGGCAGAGACGACGCTGACATCCTCGACTCAGCAGCTCACCAAAGCGGAGGGAAATGTAGAAATGGCTGGCCGGCGTGCTGGACAGGCAGGCAACAGGGATGAGGGAAATTGATGGCGCGGGCCGATTCAACCGGGCGGTGTCGACCCCTTCACCCGTTCTAGTCATCAGCACTGACAGACAGACAGAGCTGGTAGCACTGGCTGCGTCTTTGAGGCACGTCGTCCTGAGGGAGAGGTCGTTGTAGGCAACCTGTCGCTGTAGCAACCCTTTCCCGTCGCTTCCCATGCATACTGCTGGGCCGCGCAGCGGTTGCCCCCGCGTCACTGCCATCAACGCGTCCGCGCTCGCACCCCCCGGGTTGGGCCTCGACCTTGACCTCAACCCGCTTGCTACTGCTCCTGCTCCCACATTACAGCATACGCGCACCCAGTTCGTCTCTCGCCACCTGTCGCTCCCTGATCCGCCGTCGCTGCTGCTGCCGGACGCTATGGCGGACCCTGGTGCGAGCGTCCCCTGCCATCCGCCACCGGCGGAGCCCTCTTTTCCTTCGAGCCGGCTGCCTCCACCGCTTCAGCATTCTCAAAACGCTCCTATTCTACAAAGCAACATCACTCATCCTCTGCAAAGCAGTAGCGGCAGAGGCAGCAGTCAGACGCGCGCTCAGCCGCGCCATAAGGTCGTCTTTGATCTCGTATGTGATCCGCGTCATTATCTTGAGCTCGGATACAATCGGCAGGAGAGTTGACCCTCAGCTCTCGAATGCTCCCTCCAGCACCTCCAACACCTCGCCCTTTACGATCAGCCGGAGGGCCATCTGCCATTACAACCGCCCCTCCTTTGGCAGGCAAGTGGCGCCCGCGGTTCTCTCAAGGTCTGCCCCTTCCTTCCTCGGCCGGGACCATCCCCTCCTGAAGCGATCCCCTCACGCTGTACCTCCATACAGTTTCGCCTCCGCACCCGCAGTCCGCCGAGCGTCTGCCTACTGATGGACGACAGCTCGCATGAGATGCTCATCCCGCTCTCGTACGTGACCTCGCTCCGCATACTCCCCTCATCCAGCGACAACCAGGTGGAGGGGAATCAGTCGGTGGCAGTCAGCACAGGGGCTGCTAGCTCTGAGGCTGAGACCGAGGCAGAGACGGAAAGGCGGCTTCGAACGACCGGTCTCGTACTCGAGCTCGGCATCATGAGGGGCGTGCGTTACAATCTCTCCTCCTCAGCAGACTGGCAAGTCACGACGAGTTTGACAACGCGCTTCTCTCTCCTTGGCTTCAGAGCAAAAAGGACTTCCGACTGCGGCAGCCCAACTCATACGTGCGCCTCACTCCAGAGGCGCCTTTTGGTATGCCACAGCGGGGTGGCGAGACAGACGCCATCGACTTTACCGGAGGGCACGTCGCCCCTCGTCTTCTTTCTTGCTCAGCTTCAGCCGACTAACCTATACACTTTGATCTCGCATGCAGTGCTGCCCGTCTTGTCAACCTGATTCGTCTCACCGTCAGTCGTCCGCCGGCCGTCATTTTGTCGCTGCCCTCTGACCTTCTTCGGTCATCCTGCAGATCCACGCAAGCGTCACTACCGAGCTTTCGCACTCGATGACCTCAATCGTTGTTCGCGCACTCCGCGTCCGTGATGGCCAGCTGCCTCAGCCGAGTGCGACTGACGACACACCGGCCGCGCGGGCAAGCCTCAAGGCGCTTGAAGGCGATCTGTCGATTGCGGGGTATCTCAAACGGGGCTGGCGCTGGCCGAAGTACTTAACGCCGGACGCCGGCCCACTTGAGGCTGGTGTTCCGCAGTTGATTCGGCAGGCAGTGAAACTTGACGACGCTACTGCTGAGATTGTCCATTCAGGGCCGCGGGTGTCGCCCCAGATGACATGTCAGGCAGGAGCATGTCTACCATCGTCAATCTCAATCGCAGGCGAGGGCCTGGTGCCGCCCCGGCCGCCGGCAACCCCGATGCCAGCCGGTCTTCTGCCCTTGGATTTGCTCGTCGACGAAAGCTCGCCCGTATCGTCGCACGCCGAATGGTCATCCCTGTCAATTCCGCCCCAGGGCAACGGCGGCGAGGATGACTTGGAGCGAACGCCGGTTAACCGCCAATTTGACCCAGTTTTGCAGCTCAGCCATGCGTATCAGTCTCGGCACCCGTCGGCCTGCCCGCCTCTCTGCCCGTCAACGCCGCTCCAGACACTCTCTACGCTTGGAACGCCGCCGCTGATGCCGTCTTTGCTGCCAAGATCGCACGGTCGGTCGCTCTCGCTTGGTCTGAACGTGGCACCCCTGCCGCCGCTCGCCTCTCCGTCGTCGACGTCACACTACCGCTCGAGCTCCTATGACTCAACCGCTGCCATCATTCCGGACAGCTACTGGGAGCCACGCACGCGCCGATCGAGTGTCTCATCATCGGCCGCCTGGAGCGACAGTACGGGCGCGTCCGAAGCAAGCCTGTCATCGGCCGATGTCGGCTACCTGCTTGACCTTGCTTCCGCCTCGCCGGCGCACGAGTATTGGGCGCCCATTTTTGAAAAAGGGTCCGGCGAGAACGAACGCCTCGTGGCCGGGCCGGGTTCGTCATCTGCTCGCTACGACGACAGCAGCAACTCGCTGAACGCCGGCGAGTCGCGCCCGTCGTCTGGCAATTGGTCGCTCGGCCCGAGTGACTCGCTTCAGTGCCTCTCACTCGGCTCACCCGCCGAACAGCCGGAAATGCACCGCCACAACCCCTTAAGGCCGCTCGACATCGGTCCCTACGCCCTCGGATCGATGCAGTCCCAGCAGGCCCATGTCCAAGCGAGGACCTTTGGACTCGTGGGCTTCGACGACCGGCACCTGCGACAGAAGAGTGTTCCACTCCCGCCGCCGCCCAGCGCGATGCTTCGCTCATCGTTAAACGACCAAAACGGCGCTCCGGTCTTGCCGTTCTACCCGGTCCTTTCCTCAAGCCGCAAGTGGTGATGGGCGACCGAGCAATCAGTTCAGATCTCCATCTCAGGAAACGGGCAGCCTGAAGTGCGTCCGTCTCTGAGTAAAGGGTATCCTGCCGCCACATCTGCATTCTCCGACGGCCTACAGCCGTCTTTGGTCACGACACCGCCCCCCCCATGCCCCCTCCCCTGTTTCTCCACTATGACATGTACTGTTGTTTGCCTGCTGAGATCCTCGGTGTACAGGCGTGGACAGTCGTGCATAGATGCAGGGTCTGACGGGATTCCCATGACTTTCGGCCTTTCCAAATGGTTGAACGCGCGACAGACCGCATCAGAGCATCCTTTGAAGGTGCTGGGAACAATCCGCGAGCGATGAACACGGTCGCGCCTGTTTCGTCGCGGAGTGTCGCTCCTGAGTTATCGATTGTCAGACTCGGTTAAGGGGCCGGCAAGAATGCTCTCTTCGGTTTAAGCTGCTGCTGCCGCTGCGGCAGGCGTCGGTCAGCGCCGACAGCTCCCTCCGACGGGCCGTTTTCGCTCGCGACTGAGTGCCGTCTCGACCAGGTCGCTCCAACGATCAGCCGCGTCAGCTGCATCTCGCTCAGATGCGAAGATGGAAGATCTCAAGGCTCGACACGGGCCGGGATCTGCGGTCGACGACAAGCACGCGGGTCAGCGCAAGCGCTGCTCCTCCTCTCCGCGCGGAGGATCGCGCCCGCGGCATCTTTAGCACCGGCCCGCCTCTTTCTTGTTGAGCCTCCTTCTTCCGCCTCTCCCGTCATTACCCGGCTTGCCCTCTTCTTCCGGGCGCGCCCCGAGGCATCGCCTCCCTTGAGGCAAGCTCAGCGGTTGCCTTCCACCTGTCGTCAATCATCGGCATCCAACGACAGAAGCACCCGAGCCCAAGGCTCTTGCTCTCGATCAGCACCCGTCATCAACATCACCACGGTTATCCTCTGCTGTCATCTTGTGGGTCTGGGAGACCCTCGCAAGGCATCTAGGCGTCTTGGTGATACTTCAATCACCGTTAGCAAGTCAGTGCGCGGCCGTCGGGACGTCGGATGTCACCCCTTCTGCCTGCCAGGCACGCCGGCTCGAGGTGCTTACCCGTCCTGCCTACAGCGAGCCTGCCTGCGTTTGCCTGCCTACCTAGTGCGGGTGCAGCCGAGGTTGACGCTGTCGGCGACCACTAGGTGCCGCACGACTGGCCTTGTCAATGTCGAGCGTCAGCGTCAGGCCTGGTGCACGTCTCGCAGGGTGCGTTCACTGCACGTACCGCTGCTCGGTCCGCGCGCGCAGGCGGCCTAGGTCGATCGACCACCCGATCATGGTTGGACCCTTCTCTTCTCGTGAGTCTCTGCTGTCGCTTGTCTATGTCGTCCTGTCGCCTGCTGTCAACCTTGCTCGAGCGAAAATGCGGAGTGTGGATCAAGGCGAGGTCGGCGAGCCCGGCGCGCGTGGGATGTCGCGTGTGCAGTCGATACTGCCAGGCGACGGCCTTGATCCTGGCCCGGTAGACCTTGTCGAGCAGCGTACGGTATTGTAGGGCGCTGTTGACCCGTTGACTGGATGACCGCACCAGTACATGCTGTGAGATGGCGGTCGAGGGGTCGCATCAGCGATGGGCGACGTCGTAGGTGGTGTCTGCTGCGACCGTAGCCCGTACGCATGTGGCCGACAGCACTTGAACTGACGTGGCCATCCTGGCCGTCGTCGTCCCTTGTCAGGACTACAGACTAGGCGTATGAGAGCGGGCGGCGGTGTCAGCATCAAAGCCAGCAAGGAGGGATGCTCGGCGCACGTCCTTGCGTGGCTGCACGACTCAAGGCTCGAGCTCTGCCAACCGGTGCGTGTCTCGTCCGGAGGCAAGTACGCGTCGCTGGTCGTAGACGTTGGCTTCTGGCGATTGCTCATGCACCGGTGTGCGTCAAGCGAGGTGAGCTGCCTGACGCAGAGCAGCGGGAGGAGGGACGCACCCCTCGCGCGGCGAGCCAATGTCGGCGCGTCCTGGCCCCTCCTCGAGGCTGGCGGGCGGATGAGTAGCGGCGGTGCTGGTCGAGGCGAGCTGCCCGTTTGCTGGCCGAGCTGATTCTGTTACTGACCCGAGCAGCAGGCGTCTAGAGCGGGATGGCGGGGGCGAAGGAGGGAGACAGGGAAGGCGGGCTGAAGGGGCGCCAAGTCGGTCGTGCTGATGATGTTGACCCTCCCTTCCTCTCAGTTGTCGTCCCCTGGGATAGTCGTCGGCAGGCAAGAGAAGGCTGCTGCTGCTTCCCTCGCCAGCCCAACCTATTTGGCCCCGCACTCGACGCGTCGACAGGGGGGGCATCGACAGGCACGGTCTCTCGGCGGGCCAAAGGGACGCGCATCGAGGGACCGACCTGTCGACCGGCCTTCCCTCCCTTCCACTGCCCTCCTGATGCTCGCTCTTTCTCGGAGCGGGCTTGCTGACGGTCGCTGACTGCTCTCATGCTGCATGCTATCTCGCAAGGGTCGAGGCTGACCCTTTGGCTAGGGCGCCAGGGTCATGGTTGGCTCTTGGACCCCCCTCCGAAATACGCCTTGCCGCGCCGCAGGGAAGGGCCGATTTCTATAAAGGCGGGCCCTTTCGCCCGCTTGTTGTTCACTCCTGACCCCATCCCGCGCGCCCTTCCGCCGACCGTCCTCCCTCTGCGAGCCTCCAACCTCCCTTCTCACCCACCCACCCACCCACCCACAGCAGTAGCAACAACAACAGCAACAACAGCAGCATCAACAACAGCATCAACACTAACAGCGAGCATCCTCTCTCTCCTTCTGTCGCGTCCTCTCGTCCTGCCGAGCCTGACCCTTGACCCTCCGCCCGTGCAGCGCGCTCCTCCCCTTGCAGATACTCCCCGTGAAGACAAAAGGTCCGTGCCGGTCTCCTCCATTCACCCATCCATGTCTCCTCATCCCCCTCATCCATCCTTGCCTGCCTGGCTGGTGGACGATGGAGGTCGATGGACGCGCGCCATCACTCAACATCCCCTGCCCGCCACTCGCTTCCGCCCGCGCCTGCGCCCCACCTCCCTCCCTACCCTCCCTCTTTCTTGCCACTGCCTCTCGGCTGCTGACATCCATTGCTTGCTCGTCTCCTGCCTACTGCAGCCCACTGCACTGCACAAGAGTGCGGGGGGAGGCTGACCATCTGGTGCGTGTCTCTTCTCCATTCCTCGCCCTCGCTCGTGTTGTCCTCGCCGCTGCACAGCTGCTGACCCCTCTCTCTTTCCTCCTTCTATGCTCTATCTTCTCCAGGGAGAGAGCGCTAACGGCTAACGGCTAACCGTCAGAGGTACGTCTTCTTTCTCTTCTGTCCACTCCTGTGCCTCATCGTCCCCATCGTCGTCGTCCAGCTGCTGACACCCACCCTACGACCGTCTGCCTCATCTGTCGCCTTCAGGCTTTCCCCCTTTCAGGTCATCCAGCTCATCCTCCCACCTCAAGCTTGGCCGCAAGTTCCTCCTGACCTCAAGCTCGACGGCCGGCAAGATCGCAAGCTCGTTTGCTACCCTTAGGATCTCCTGTTTTCCCTTTCCCCTTCTTCTGCCTGCTTCATCAGAGGACATAGCTGACACCCTTCCGGCGGGGGGGCCATCCGGTCCGGGACCCTTGGCCCCCCCGCCCTGCTCGACTCGGGCGACCTGGTCCCTTGGACCGGGCGTTCGGGCGAGTCGGACGTCCCGGTTACTCCCCCATCTTGTTGGACTGGTGTTCCCTCCCCATCAGCCCCTTCCGTCGTCAGTCTGGCTCTCCTTTGTGGCATAGTCATTCGAGACGTAGTTGCAGGATGGCGAGAAGGCTACAGCGGGCCAGCAAGTACAAGAGGGAGTGGACGAGAGGACGAGGATGGAGGCAAGGGCTGCCGCGCCGCAAATGACAGGCGAGTAAGGCGGGACAAGGGTATCAAGGGTGACGTCGCTGGCAGGTCCAAGGGAGATGAGAGCACGGATAAGGATCGAGACTTCGCTTCAGAAGACGTGGTCCAGGCCATCCGGGTCACGCGGCTTGCGATTGCCGCCGCCCGTCTGCGAGTTGCGACTCGTCGAACCGGTGCTTGCTGACGTGTTGCTGCGCTTGGGCTGAGAAATAAACAGCGGAAGGGGACAAGAGTCGTCAGCAGCGGGTCGTCTTGGGCATGCAGACGTAGAATCGGAGAACATACCGCTCCGTAATCGCGGCCCCACTCGGGGACGTCGTCATCGTTGTACGCCGTCGGCACGGCCTTCTTCTTGCTCTTCTTTGACGAAGGAGCGACGTCGTGCGCAGCCCTCGTCCGGTCCCAACGGTCACCGTCGT
Source organism: Cystofilobasidium macerans (assembly GCA_014825765.1). Lineage (NCBI taxonomy): Eukaryota > Fungi > Basidiomycota > Tremellomycetes > Cystofilobasidiales > Cystofilobasidiaceae > Cystofilobasidium > Cystofilobasidium macerans. The sequence goes on along the minus strand of MVAP01000088.1, from coordinate 31,817 downwards.
TGCCTGCCGCCGACCGTGAGCCAGCTGCTGCGCCCTCAAAGTTGGCAGGGTAGTGCCAGTGCTGCTGATTCGGTGCGGCTGCAGGCCAGGCCGGAAGGAGAAAGAAGCAGGGTCAGCTTGCGAAGGGTGACTCGGCGCAGAAACTCTTAGCGAGGACGCACGGCGGTCCTCGTTGTAGTAATCCTCGTCATCTTCGCGCCAGAGCCGCTCGGGCTGCCTGCCGGCCTGGGATGTGTCGGTTGGGTTGGCGATGACGTCGGCAATCTGGTCCTCGGCATAGTCCTGGCCCTCGAGCGTCGAGTGCGGCAGACGCTCCTCGTAGCTGCCAACGGAAGCGGGTGTCTCGATCAGTCTTCGCCAGAGCAGCCAACGATCCACAAGAGGGGCATGAGTCAAGGCCGCCGGCACGCACCGGCCGGACCATTGGTTCTTGGCCTTGCGCCGATTCTCCTCTGTCTCGTCGATGAAGCCGGCCTTGCGAGCCCATTTCGGTGTCCGCTTTTTGTTGGCGTTATTGCGGATGTTCTGGACGTAGCTGCTCGTAGATAGAACGCGGAGGGAAGTGATAGCGCCAAGGAGCACGCGGGTAGAGGGAGGGCTGGACGTCAGCATCCCATGCCTACGAAACGGCGAGATCAACGCGCTCGACGCACAAGTTGTGTCCGTGGCCAGGGAAATCTGCAGCGGGTGAAGAAGTTGAGTTTGAGCGCCGGACGGCGGATCAGCTCAAGAGGTTCGGGCACGCGTTCGGCTGACGGCGAAGGTGCCGCATGGGGGTGATGGTGGACTGCGAGCGACGAGAACGACGTACAACCCATGATAGTCAGGATGACGTTGATGAAGAAGTCGGTGCCGATGCCGAAGCGGACGGCGACGGCTGCAAGAGAGAGAAGAGGGTCGGTCGAGCGGTCCACGTCAGTCCCGGGTAGAAGAGGAGGCGAGAGGAGAGCCGGGCTGACCGAGAGGCGGGACAAAGAAGCCTAGGAAGATGATGACGCCGGTCATCGCATGGTGTCGCTTTGGCTTGAGGGCCTCCTTTTTGGGCAGGTAGTGATTGTATTTGCCAGCGCTCATCGTAAAAAGACTATCGCTAGCGAGGAAAGATGGTTCGGGTCGAAGGTGGGCGTCGGCGGTACGTTCGACCGCCTCCTCTTGTGCCCAGCATGCTCTCTCCCCGCGCGCGTCGCTGAGGCTCGGCCGCCGCCGTTCTGGCAAGGGCGCAGTCGCCTACTCGCAGCAGCACCGATCGCCCTCCGTGATGCCGAGGGCGAGGCCTGATCAAGATCGCTGGCCGACCAGCTCTTCTCTGGCCGAGCTGGCCGCAACGCCTGTAGGCCAAGAGATGTCTCGTACGGTGGCACGAGAAGGGTGACCTGACCGGGCTGCGCTGCAGCAGCCGGAGGGGCTTCGCTTGTCGACCAAGGCTGGCGCACGGCCCCACACCAACACGAGGGCATCGCCACGCAGACTGATGCAGTCGGCAATAGGACGTCCACCGAGAATTAATGGGATCGCCCTCGCTCGTGCTTTTATCGAAGGTCTTTCATGGACCTCCTGACGTCGATCTCCGCCTTGCCGCTATGAGTGCAGGCACAGTTCGAGCACTGAGTCGCTGCGCCAAAGAGAGGAGGCGCGGGCAGCTCAGTCGGAGGGAGCAGCTCAGGAACAGACAACGACAAGCCGACAGCGCGCATTCCTCGCACGTCGACCGACAGGAGTCTGCAAGAGGACCGGCCCGCAACTCAAAATCGCTCATTTCAGCGCGCCGGCGCAGGGCTTGAACATGAGGAGCACGCGATTAGCTTTCGCTGACCTCCCTCCCGTCGCTCAACAGGGGGGATGTGCAGTTTGTGAAAGAGGAAGCTGCAACACGACTGATTTGCAATAAGCTCTTACTGACTTTTCCACGCTGGCGTCCGAGGTGCTGACGAAACTCGCTGCCGTCTTGTCAGCGAATTGCTGCTTCCTCAAGCAACCTAATAAGCACCAACGCAGATCGACAGGGGTCGGCCGTCTGCTCCCGCACGCCGGCGAAGACGGGCAGGATCCCTGTTGCTATCATCCCGACCTCGCCAGTCAGTGCGGCGCTGCACAAGACCGAGGTCAGGTCTGCTTGCGCTATCAGTTGCGGATTGAGCAGGCTGGAGGGGTGGCTGGTCAGGGCCATTCCTCGGAACCCCTATCCCGTCTCACTGCAAGGTCAGAGTAATTGCGTGAAGTTGCCCTTGTTCTCCGGCGCTCTTCACACAACCCTCGTGGAGCAGTGGGCCCGACGTCAGGCCAAGGTTTCCGCGGCGGTAGGGCCGGCCGGCGCTTGAGGAAGAAGACAAGCACAAGCACGCGCCAGCCGACGCCAGCCACCACTCGCGGAGTTGGCTTCCAGTGACAGCGATCGTCCTCCGGGCCGTGCGCCTCGGACAACCACCTATCACCGGCTGCCCCCCGCCAGGTTACCTCCCTCATCTCTCATCTCACCGTCTCTCTCCTACCTTCACGAAACCCGTCGTAGATGTCGCCGACGCCTAAGCCGAAGCGGTTCACCGCGCAGAAGAGTGCTTCCTCGTCGTCTCCTCGTCCACCGCCGCCACCAGAGCGGTCAACGAGCACCGACGCGACCGAGCGCGCCTTCTTCGCTCGCCGGTCGCGCGTCCTCCGCGTCAGCAATCTACCGCCCGACCAGGCCAATCAGCAGGACCTTCGGACGTGGTTCGCGGACCGGCTTGGCCTCGGGCCAGACGAGACGGTGGGTATCGTTGGCGTCTGCACGCACCTCCCGCCGCCGCCGATGCGCAGCAGCGGAGACACGGACCCCATTGCTACCCCCGGCGGCCCTCGCAGCCCGGCCGACTGGTGGGCCATCTTCAAGGAGCATGAGCTGGTGCGTGCTACTGTTCGAATGGCTCGAATCGCCTTGATTCACTGAATGACTCGTGTCAGCTTTGCTCTGGAAGGCCCGAGACGCCCACCGCAAGGTCAAAGCGTCCATGCCGGCTGAGCCGGCAGAGGGCGTAACCGTTGCGCTCGCGCTCGAGGAGGACCTTGCGCCGCTCGATCGCCTCGTACCAATGCCGCTCGTCCGCACACTGCGGCTCGAGCGCCAGGTATGCGCTCTAACACCCATACTAGATGCCCTTGCTTCGTACTGACCGGTGCACGTGCCTCTCTTCTCCCTTCGCCGCTTCACCTGTAGGAATCGTTCCCGACCGCCGCCGGCCGACAATCTCCGGAGGATGACTTCCGAGGGGCCTCCCGGTCGACGCATGCCCGGACGCCGTCGCTCTCCTTTTCGTCAACGTCGTCCGCCTTTTCGACCCATGCTCAAGGCTCTCCCGCCTCGCAGACGGCGCCTGACCTCGGCTCGAGTTTGTCTCAAGGCCGAACGGCCTCAACGCTCTCGCTCAAGACGAAGTTTGACGTCGGTGCCAAGCCATTCTTCCCGGCCGACCGGTCGCCATCATTCTCTCTGGGCACCGGTGGCGCTGGTTCAGACGAGGATGTTGACCGAAACAGCCCGTACCGCCGACCGAGCCTTCAGTCGCTTTATGGCCTTGGCTTTCCTCCGACGGGCGACGGCGGCCACGGTTTTTACGAAGGCGTCAGCGACTTTGAGCTTTCGAACCTCGGCCTGATGGGCAGCGGCGGAGGAGCAGGCGTAGTGCGTGCGATCTTGTCCAGCACATCCTACCAGACTTATTGACTGATCCCTCTGCCGTTCTTTCCGTCAGTCATTCCGACAGGGCGACTGGATTGTACGTCCGGAAAGGCATGTACATCACACAGGCCGCTTTGAGCTGACCTCTGCGCGACGTCTGCCCTTCGCAGTGCCCCTCAGACACTTGCTGTACGTCCGACCCCTTCGTCGCTTCCAAATATCCAAACTGACATTTCTGTGAGGGCCACACGCTTTACCTTAGCGTTCCACAACTTCTCGCGAAATGAGCAATGCATGATCTGCGCGACGGCCAAGCCCCAGTCATCATCGTCGCGACCGATGCCGCGGGCCGAGCTCTCAACCCCGACCCAACAGCGGCTCGTCTCGACTGCGGCTGCCAACTCGACTCCATCTCTGAGTGACTTCTCCGATCCGGCTTCGCAACTCACTCCTCAACAGCGGCATGCGATTGAGACCCTCGCCGCAGCTCGCAATGTCGCCGTTCCGCCGCACTTGGCCTTCCGGTCGACGCCGCCCACTTACAACACGCTACCGACCCGGCCGCTACTCAATTCAATCTCCCTTCCCGACTTTCAGGGCGTTGGGAGCGCGACGGCCGAGCGTGCGCGCAAGCTTTCGACCTTTTCGTCGCCCGGCTTCCAGCTCTCTCCACTGTCCACTCAGCCGCCTCTATCCGGTCAGGCGTCGCCCGCAGGAGGCTTCGGTTCTTGGTCGCAGGAACCGACGTCGACGCCCTCGCCTGATGCTCACCGCACCGGCACGCCGGGCTTCGGTTGGCCTGTTGACCCGCAAGGCCCTCCAATCGGTCTTGGCCTCACCGGCGTCCGACCCCGTAGCTTGACTGCGGGCGGTCTCGCAATCGACGCCCTTGGCCGGTCAAGCACGAACGGCTCGTCGTCGAGCGCCAACGGGCATCGTGCGACGCTCAGTCTAGGCGGGGCTGGCCATGCCCCACCCCAGGCGGCCGGCGAGCGTTTGGCGCCAATCGTCAACAGCGGCAACACAGGCCCGATGACCATCCAGCAGGGTGACTGGGCCTGCGGCACCTGGTCTGTCCTTTGACAGAATGTCGTGATGGTCATTCTCGTTCTGATGCTGACAATTTTGCTTGGCATTGCAGCGGCTTTGTTAACTGGCGCCGACGCCGCGTCTGCCTCAAGTGCTTCCCATTCGCCGAGGGTGAGTCGGCGTCGATAATGATCTCCTGTATGGCAAGTTCTGACAATGTGTCCTTCATCCCGCTTCGTGCGAAAGGCAATGAACTCGCCGGCGGCAACCTCGCTGCGTGCGTGCCTTCGATCTGACCTCCATGGCGGTAATGCTGACGTTCTTTCCTCTTCACTTCGCAGCTCGGTCTTACTTGTCACCCAGCTCGCTCAGGCGCCATCAATGCCGTCGCCAGCCCCGACTTTCGGGGGACTGCCGGCCAGCCCTCACGACAATGGCCCGATGCAGCCTGCTGCAGGAATGCCCTTCCCATCGTCATCGTCCAGCGGCCGCTCGTTCATTTCGAGCGGGCCTTACCAGCCATCGTCGCCATCGTCGGTCGTCGACTATCCTCCGCCCCGCAACGATGACCGGCTCCAGCGCCCGATTGACTTCGACGTTTTTGGACTTTCGTCACCCGTCCACCACTCCCCACCGGCCCCGACTGAGAGCCAGCCCTCATTCGGGCCAGCCGGCGTTCGACGGAAAGACAGCGCTACGCCAATCTCACCCATCGGCGCCGAAGTTCGCTCACTCACCACCAACTTCGCCAGCGCTCCGCCTCTGCGGCCGCCGCCGGTCATTCAGTCGGCCGCCTCGCTACGTGACCTCAGCCGCGAGCGGGCAGAGCACGAGCGCCAGCTGAATGAGGGCATGCTCGGCCTCACGATTCGGCACCAGGGTGACAACGACGACGACGGCCGCGCTCATCACCCGTAGACGGTTATAAACGTAGCAGCCAATGCTCGCGGAACTCAAAAGGGCGGCCGGGAGGCCGCTCGATTCGGAACTGGATCGCGAAGGAGAGGTAGAAGGCGGAAGGAAGGCGGGCAGCCACGGCCGGCGGCTGGCCCCAGACGGCAAGTCAGATCCAGACGGCCTACATCAATCGGACCCTCGGACTCTCGGACTCAAGGAGGGCAGCGGATGCCCACCTTCTCTTTTGCAAAACGATATGCGAGGGCCGCTCGCCGCCGCCGAACCTTGGTAGGTCGACCCCTCTTCTCTCACGCGCTCGCTTCTCACCTTCGACTCATGGCCTTCAAGCGTTCAATCTGTACCAACGCACATGCTTCAATGCTCTCTCCTCCTCTCTCTCGTCATCTCTCAACTCTTGCACAGTCCCATCCCCGGTCGATACGCCTTTGTCGTTCTCCAAAACATGACCCGTACGCATGCCCGCAGCGTCCTCAAGCGGTGCCCATCCTTCAGCCTCACTAGCCGTCGACGCGCGCGCGCCGTGCCTTTGCCCGCTCAGCTCCTCCGAACGAAAAGACAGCGAGACGCTCTTGCTCGCGACCTTCCATCACTTCTCCCTCCCGCCCGTGACATCTGTCAGATGAGCCTTATCGACCGCTCACCCTCACTCGGGCCGTTTGTGCGCCTCCCGGCGCCCCACGCCGATGTTTTGCTCACGACGCTTCTCCCAGGCGATGCCGCAGCGCTCGTCGAGCTCTACAATACGCCTAGCATCGGCCACCGGCTCTACTCGATTCCGTTCCCGTACGTTCTACCGCCTCCAAGTCATCTGGCCTGCGACCCTTACTGATCCGTCCTCCAAATGTAGCTTTTCGACCACTGATGGCGAGCAGGCAATTGCCAAAGAGAAACCTTCGAGAGCGGCTTTGCAGGCCCGCCTCGCTGCCGACGACGGTCGACCCCTTGACGCATTTCCATTGACCGCTATCCGCATCGAGACAGAGGGCTCGACTCGCCTGATTGGCACCATTGGTCTGCACGCGGCTGATACGCACCCGGCCTTCCCCTTCCGGGAGGCCTGCTGGGACCTGGGTTACGTCCTCCTGCCTTCCTATGGCGGACGAGGCATCGGTACAGCCGCTCCCCGAGCTGCCCTCGCCGTATGGGAGCAGCTCGGTAACGTCAAAGCTTATGGGGCCTTTGGTGCGTCGCTTCTTGATCGTCGTCCGCTCGACGTTTACGCGCTGACCAGCTTATGTTCTGCGCTCTCCCAGTTGAGACCGACAACCCCTCCTCGATCCGTGTCCTGCAGAAGCTTGGCTTTGAGCAGGTTGCCGAGTTCGACGAGGATTGGCCCGAGGCCAAGGGCGGCGGTACGCGGCGCAACATCCGGCTCGAGAAGGTTGTGACGACCTCGTAACTCGTCCTCAGGAAAAGGTCAGTGCTTTTTCTCTTCACGGCACGCGGATCACCCTTCCGCTACGACCTCCTTGGCGACGCATGATGCTTCCTGCTTTAGCAGTTTCCTATTAGTCCAACTCCTCAACCGGGGATGCGGAAAAACATACCGAGCGAACAACTCACTACTGATTCGTCGCCTCAATCATCATTCCCCCCTCGCGCTGTCATCTCGTCCTCCTCTCCTGTGCACGTGACTGACTCCTCCCCACCTTTCTACGCACGTAGGGCCATTCAAATCCAGCTCAGCATTTGGGCTCTTGGAGTACACCTTCCTTCTGCGGCTGCTAGGGCTACGTCAGCTCTCCTGGCTTGCTCGTCGGCCTTTCTCACATCCGCTTTGCGCTTGGCAGCGGCTCCCCGGCCGCTTTTCTCATTGGCCTCGCCCACTTGCGTGCTCCGCTGAGTGGTGTGTACACTCTGCTGAGCGATTCAACGTCGAGCTCCTTAGGCTTGTAGGGCTCTCGCCACGTGCCCTTGCCCCCTCGCTCCAGTCACTGCTACCGCAGCGATCATTGGGTGCCAAGCGAAGTACTATGATCATGCATCCTGCTTTCCCGCCATCCCATCCGGTGCCGATTGTGACTCTCACTGCCATTGCAAATCATGTTCTGGTCGCTCGCTGAGTAACCGGGTACCGCAACTTGGCGAGAATCGGAGGCGAGGACGCCGTCAGCTGGCCCATATTCGCTTCTGTCTTCGATCCTGCTCCAAATCATTCACCAAAATTTTGACAGTAAGCAATCAACCAACAAAGTCAAAGTTAACGCTCCGAACTCGTTGCAATGTCCGCTTCCAAAGCCCAGCGTAGGCCGTGCCCAGCTGAGCGGGACCTAGCCGAGGTGGATGCCCTTCGCCGGGAATAGACCTTCGGTCTGAATGCAGCTTGGCGAAGATAGCCCTTCGCGTCGCTTGCTTCCTGAGTTCTCTACCCGCCGCGCGGCGTCTTCTTGCGGGTTGTCCTGTGCGAGGGCATGGTATCGAAGCGTACAACGGGTTGTGAAGTGCGAGTGTGTGTGTGTGAGGCGACGGGAAGGGTCTGAAAGTGATGGAGTGGGGGTTGCGGGCCGAGCGCGATGCGAGGAAGGAGAGGTGATGGCAGGGTAGATGGATGGGAGGGCCGATAGATCATAAGGGAGAGGTGTGGTTGTGAAAGGACGGGGCAGGACAAGTCTACGAGAGGGCAGGCGAATGAACGTTGAAAAAGAGCCCGCAGGGCGGGCGCAAAGAAGGGCTGTCGAGGTCCGCAGGGCGGGCACACGAAGGAGTGGAGGTGTCGTCAAGGCGGGCAGAAGGATGAAGACAGGATAGGCCGAGAAGGTAGAGCATTGCACAAGAGGAGTGTTCGTCGGATCATGGGCGTCTAAGGTGTTTGGCGGGGAGGAGTGCGACCGAGGGCGGCGTGGGCGAGGTTTAGAGGGCTTGATGTTGGGAGAAAGGTGAGACAAGTCAGCTGAGGTGGACAAGTAACATGAGACCCAAAGTCGGAAAGACGCACGACAGAGGCGAAGCATCTCGGTCTTCGACAGAGGCAACCGGCGGCCGCTTACATCTCGATGTCCTCAGCCACGTGGGCCGAGTTGAGCGAACGTCGTGAGTTTGAGCTCGCCCGACGCGCCCAGCTGGCCGAGCCACCACTGAGCGGCGGCACGTTGTTGGCCGCCAGTCCGCCGCCGTTGCCGCCGGTCGGGTAGAAGCCCGTCAGCCCGAGCTCGCCGCCTTGCTGCTGGTCGCGCAGGGCCTTCGTCTGGCTCCGCGTTTGCCTTGCCTGCGGCTGGGCGAACACTCCCCCCGGTGGAGGACCAGCAAAGCCAAACGGGTTCTGGTTGTGGGTCGGCTCTTGTGGCGAGGCAACTTGCGAGTGGAAAGCCGAGTAGGACGCGGGCGAGCCCGGCATCGAGTTGCCGCTGACGGGCGTGAAAGGCAACCTTGTTGGTGGGTGATGCGGCGAAGGGGCGAAGCCACCGTAACCACTGTTGGCACCGTCGACGAACGAGCCTTTGTTGAAAGACGACTGGTGAACGAGCGCTGGCGGGCGCTGGACCGACATATGCGAGCTGAACGAGCCCTGGCCAGCGGCCGACTGGAGTGACGATGGTGGTGGCGGCGGTACGTTGGAAGCATAATGGTACGAGTTGGCTGGCGTCGGCTGGCCGGCCTGAGCTTGAGTTGGCAGGAAAAGCGTCTGGGACAGGTGGGCCTAAGGGTCGAGAGAGCGGATAGAAAGGTGAGGGCAGAAGAGCCGGTGACGCGTGCAAACGAGGGACAGAGTGGTCAGAACCTGCCGGACACGACAACACGAAGGAGTAGACACTAGGCAGGAGTCGACGGCCGAGCCAGGAACGAGCCTCAACCTGGAAGCACAGCACCGAGAGAGACAGGCAAGGTCGACTGGTGCTAACAGTCGGCCTTGCTGGCCGATAGCCGCTCCCTGACCTCCCTCCACCCGACGACGCCCGGCCCCGAGACACGCCCACTGTAAGCTGCTCTCTGCGCAAACTAAACGAGCGAGAAGCGTCTCGCTGGAGGCAATCACTCTAGCAGACCCGACTGCCTGCTTCGCCGGAGCAAGGTAGTGTCTCGCGCGGTGGACGGCCGGCTCGCGGGACGGATGGCGTCCCGGGTCGGCCTGAACCTTGGCCGGGCGTGCTGCCAGCCCTGGTCCTCCCGCTATTTCGCCGCCACCGTCAGAAGGGACATCAGACGTACATGAAGGGCGCGAAGATCCATCGCCTCCTGACCGATACACGAGCCATTCAGACTCGAGACGAGGTCGTCAAAGTCGATAGCGGCCATCGTCCGTCGAAGGTGACCCGGGCGGATCGGATAGCGGCGGGCGACGGGTGTGAGCTGAAGGCAGCGACGGCGGCCGGATGGGCGCGCGACGCAGGAGTCCGAGGTAGCAGAGTTCGAGCGAGTGACCGAAGAGAAGGGAGCGGGGCAGCTGAGTCAAGCTGAAGCTGTCCAGGATTCGCAAGAGGTGGTTGTCGTGGCTGATGGTGGTCTGGAGGGCTGAGAACTTGCGCCGCCCAAGCTGGGTCGACGAGCCTCGCGCCTTCGATCGCTCCGAGGGCGCGACGCAGCGACGCGGACCGGCCCGCCCTCTGCCAGCCAGCCGCCCTGCACTTCATCGGGCCGGACGAGCGGTCAGGCAAACTCGGCAAAGTGGACCTTCGCCCTCCGTCTGCTCAAGAGGACCTCAAGATGAAGATCTTGCAGCCCCAGTCCGACCAGTACAACTGCCCTGCCGCATTCCTGCTTCCCAAATCTTCGCCCGCTGCCCTGGACGAGCGACCCGGCCGACGACGCTTTTCGGGGGCTTCGGACGAGCAGCCGCGGTCGGCCCCGGGCGACGGTCCGGAGACGCGCGCGGGGCACGGGCACGTGTTGGCGCGGGTCGCCACTCTGCCCTTCTCGCACCGAGCCCCTGTCCGCCTTCTTTACCAACAGGAGGCAGGAGGGTTGACGATCATCGGATGGGCCAGCACTGATAGACGAAGCGACTGCTCACTCGTTCAAAGCTGGTCTGTGCGGGACCGTGGCCGGCCGACCAGAGAGTCAACAGCAAGGCGGGCGCGCGGCGCTAAGTCGCTGAGCGGTTCAGTGACGTAGACCCCTCGTCGGTCGGGGCCTAGGCCCGTTGGAAGGGACGAGGGCTGAACCACCGCTTGCTGGCTGCCGCGAGGAGGAGGGCGACTCCAACAACCGAAGCGAAGGGCGTCATCGCTGTCGCCCGTTGCGGCCCATCTCATCGCAGAGCGCGAGCCTGCCGCAGCGGAGCGTCCGCCCTCAAAGCAAGAGGGCCGGCGGCTGACATCTCCCCTTCCCGCCCAACCCTCATCACCGACCTCTCCTACCTATCTTCCATCCCACCAAGCCCAACTCACCATCATGGCCGACTACTCGAACCTCAACCTTGGCAAGCCTCTCAACGAGGCTTCGCACACCACCATTCCCGGCAGCCACTCGACCCTTGGCGGCTCGGCCCCGCTCAACGCCAGCGCCGCCCCGGGTGACTACAACCCGTCGGGCGCCGACCAGGGCTTCGCCCGCGACGTTCTCAACACGCTCGACAACCGGACCGGCCACGCCGGCACCGGTGCTGGCATCGGCGGCCAGCAGCAGACCGTCTCGGGCCAGTACGAGACGACCAACCCCGGTTCGGGTCTCCAGCGGGCTGGCGAGAGCGAGCCGCACGCCCTGCGCTCGGGCGGCCACGCGCACGCCAACTTCCCTGCCGAGTCCGACACCCTCACCTCGGGCGAGGCTGGCAAGTTTGGCTCGGAGAATGATGCTCGCCGGCAGGAGGGACTTGTCGGAGCCGCTACCGGCCACCACCACCAGTCGTCGCACCCCCACGCATCCGGTCTCACCGGCGGCCACACCGGTTTGTTCTCATCCTCCTCGGCTTTGGCTATCGTCAGCAACTGATCGCCGCGCTTTCATCGATTGTAGGCCCCTCGAGCCGCGAGATGGACCAGGAGCTGAACGACCCCAAGCGCGGCCTGCCCGACCTCGTCGGTCACCCCGTCTCGTCCGGATACGGCCTCAACAAGGGTCACCGCGGTGACGAGACCTCGCACTCGCACTCGGGAGCCGGCCTCGCCGGTGCCGGGGCTGCTGGTGCCCTTGGCGGTGCTGGCCTCGCTTCGGCTGCTCACGGCCAGCACGGCCACTCGAGCCAGTTCGACCAGTCGACCGCTGGAAACGGGGGTGCCAGCGGCCTCGAGGGAGGTGCTCGCCCGGCCCACGACTCGATCCTCAACACGAACGAGAAGCCCAAGGAGCTCGAGATTGGCGGCTTCAACCCTAAGACTGGTCAGTGCTCGAGCCCGCCTCTGAATTATGGTTCTGTAGCTGACAGACTCGCCTGTGCCGTTTCAGACATCGATCCCTCGGTCGCTAAGCCGTCCGAGGTGGAGCACATCTCCACGGACGGACCTCACGGCCTGGTCTTCGTTAGTATCGTGGTCCAGACTTGCCAATCCACAATCTCAAAGACTGACCGTACGCCTGTTTTGCTGCACATGTTTGTCTCAGCACAACGGCAAGTATGTTCACCGTCGTGAGCTCGAGGGTGACACCTCGCGTGAGCCCTCGGGCGACATCAAGCGCCAGTAAGCCGATGCTGCGCCGCCCGCACCGCCATCTCCTCTAGGACCGCAACTTTTCCTCCGCAACACCTGCTCTTTCAACTGTATCGCGTACTAGCCCACCTTATGACGGCCTTCATGCCATGGCCTATTGCTCTGTGTCGAGAGCGTTGTATAAGTACGGCAACGCAGTTGCAGGGACGCACCAGTCATCGGGCGCAGTATCCGAAGACGCAAATCCTTTTGATTCTCCCTTCTAAGTTACTCGTCAGCACGTCAATCGGCGTCTTCGGAGCGCGCGTACGGGGGTGTTCTCTCGGCCGTATCATGGGCGCGACGGCTCGGACCGGACCTGGCCGAACTCGCCCGTCGCCGCGGCCCTTCAACCCGCACCCCTCCCCCCCGACTCTAACTGCGATCTTCTCAACGACGCACATCTACCCTCAGCACGCCCTCATGACCGGCTCCACATACACTCAGATTGACCTCGCCGACTTTGACCGGCTCATCGGTTCGGCAACCGAGGTCTCGAGCGCCGCCCTCGGCGGTCGCGTCCTCAGCGTCTCCGATGAGTGGTTTGCGCCGTGGGGCCTTCCTCGCCTATCGCTCGAGTTCGCTGCATTGGCTGACCCCTTGTGCTGCTTTATCATACTGTAGAGCGAGCGACCTACTGAAGGTCCACGTACGTATGACTCTTGGCCAGTTCGCAGGACGCTCAAGGGCTGACAAGATGCTTCGCTTACCTCCTGCTTCGGCTTATCGCTCCGGCTCTCATTTGATCTCCGACGCTTGCCAACAGCCGGCTGTCAACATGAAGGGCCAATTTGGCCCGGCCGGAGCTCTCTTCGACGGCTGGGAGACACGTCGACACAACCCAGACCATGACTGGTGTGTGTGCGCCTTGCCTGTGCAGCGGCCGTGCGGCGGCTGATTCTCAGCCTGTTCTTCGCACTCCCCTTAGGGCCATCATCAAGCTCGGCGTGCCAGCTGCGTCGCTCAGCGCCTTTGACATCGATACAAGCAACTTCTCGGGCAATGAGGGCCCGGCCGGATCAGTCGAGGGCGTCTATGCGCCTGACCGGGAGCCAACGAACGATGATGCCGAGGTGAGCTGAAGGCGACTGCGCGCAGCCGAAGGCCAAATGACCGACTGACACCAATCTTGCCCCTGGAAGTGGGTCTCGCTCCTCCCTGTCGTGCCTCTCGGTCCATCGTCGCGGCATCTCTTCACGGTGCCGCCAACGACTGGCTCTTTTACTCATCTCCGGCTACGCATGATCCCCGACGGCGGCATCGCCCGCTTTCGGGCGTACGGCACCGTCAGGCCCATCTTCGACACGACGCACGCTTGGGATAGCGCCGGAGCAGAGGCGTACGCCGACGTACCTGGCCAGCGCGACCTGGCTCACGCATTCAATGGAGGGCGTTGCGTTTACGAGAGCGACAAGCACTACGGCGTCGGCGCGAACCTGCTGCTTCCCGGTCGCGGGTGGGTCCTGATACTTCGTTGCACAGCATGGTTTGGCGCACTGACCAGACTTTTCTGCTTCTAGCAAGGACATGGGTGACGGCTGGGAGACAAAGCGTTCGCGCACACCCGGCCACAATGACTTTGTCATCATCAAGCTGTGCGTCCATCCGTGATGTCGACATGTGCCTGAACGAAAAGCTAACGACCGCCTACAGTGGTGCGCCAGGCTCTGTCTCGCTGTTGGGAATTGACACGCTCCACTTTCTCGGTAATTTCCCGGCCGGTGTTGAGGTCCATGCGATCAACTCGACCGAAGAGGTACCACCGCTCGATGTCGCTGCTGGCTGGACGTCGATTCTGAGCCGCGTCAAGGTCGGCCCTCATGCCGAGCACTTCTATCCGATCGAGGCCGGCTCGCAAACGTTCACGCACGTCCGCATGACCATCTTCCCAGGTGCGGTTTGATTATTACTGTGCCTTGAGTTCTTGACGTTGACTCCTCTCTTCCTGAACAGATGGTGGCGTCAAGCGTCTGCGAGTCTTTGGCCGGCGCGCCGGCGAGGAGGCGGTCGCTCCTCGGGCAGGCGAGCTCGGATCAAGTCTTCCGACGTCGACCTCGTCACTGGTCTCGTCGCTGAAGGGCAGCGTCATCGGCGGAGGGAAGGGCGGCGTGCCGGCGCTAGTCGCCGAGCCTCTCACGACGGCCGGCTTTGCGCCCTACGGCGACGTCATTCAGGCTTTCCCGTCACCCGATCTCGCACCGGCAGGTGCAAAGTGCACCTCGGCCAACAACGGCAGCGCCTGGAAGTACCATCGGTTGAGCACGCCCGCATCGAGCTACCCGGCTAACAGCGGCGAGGTCGCAGCCGTCAGCTGTTTCCGGGCGGTCCCGCCTAAGGGATTCGGCGGAAAGGGTTGGAAGGGCAAGTTCGAGTCGCGCATGTTCGAGCGGCACGCGTTCACAACCCGTTGGTTCAAACTCTGCATTTCCGAAAAAGCTTGACGAGAGCCTGATCTCTGCAGCCTTACTTACAGAAACATTCATCCCGATGGGCAAGAGCGATGGCGAGCTTGCTCACGGTGGCGAAGGCATGCTCATTATCGTTGCGCAGAACGGCAAGGGTAAATCCTTCCCCTTGCATCGATCAGGGCTGCAACTGATTTACCCTTCGTCTCACACAGACGACGCACCAGATCCATCAACCTTCAAGGCTTTCCTGGCGTCGCCTTCACAAGGCCTTACCTACAAGACGGGTATCTGGCACCACTCGGTTTTGACTCTGTGCGGCCCTTCGTCTCTGGTGTTCGACTGGCCTGCCGAGGTACTGACGAACGCTTTTGTCCATAACAGCGTTCCGACCGACTTTGCCTGCTTCGAGGCGCAGATGTCAACCGATGGCGACCGCGAAGAAGACTGCGAAGTCCGGCGTAAGACCGACGGAGAGCCGGCATTCCTTACGGTCGAGGTTAAGTAAAATGCAAGATTGCGCATGCAGATCAAGTTGCAGTGTGTCAAGCAATCCTGTCGTTGACAAGTATGAGAAGGGAGAGAGTGAGAGGGAGTCTAAGACTATGTGGCAGTAGAAGGCAGATGAGGGTCCATGCAAGGCGAGGGAAAGACTAAAAGGAAGATGGACGGGTCACCGAAACGAATTTGCTCATAGAGTCGTGACCCATCCCTTGGCGGTGAGCGCGCCAGCAACAATGGAGGCAAAGACTTTGTGGCCGGCCGTAGTCAGGTGGACCGAGTCCCAGTAGACGTAGCTGTCCTGGTCCTTGCACTTTGAGTACTGGAAGCCGAGGGACTGCTCGAGCGTCGACAAGCCGATCTGGCAAGGGGTGACAAAGGTCGTCGAGTTAAATCCGTAGGCCTCTGCGTTAGCGCGGACGCTGCGGATAGACGAGAGGTAGTGTTAGCGTAGGTGCCTCGCAGATCGACCGATCGCCAGAGAGGCGACTGACAGGTTGACGCCCTGGTACGGATCGGCGTTTGTGACATTGTCCGACTCAAGGCCCATGAGGCCGTCCCGGTACGACGAGGTGATGACGTCGAGGGCCTGCGACGTCGCGGGCGTGAGCACGCGTGAGGCCGGTGTGTCGTCGAGTGAGGGCAAGTTAACGAGCGTGATGGCGGCCGCGCCGGCTGCCTGAAGCGATTGAACGCCACCGGCGACAGCCTGCGTCAGCTGCTGGCCCGTAATGTTGAGCCGGCCGCCGGACGAGAGGACGGCAAGGGCGTCATTGCCGCCGGTGAAGATGATGTGGAGTGAGCTTGCGAGCGACTCAGGCGTCGTCGTGTTCTCGGCGAGGTAAGCCGCGATTTGGTCGAGCGCCGAAGGGATCGTAAGATTGGCGACGCCGAGGTCAATGACGGCCGGGTTTAGGTCATTGCTTGTCGTGGATCCGCCGGTGGCAAAATCACCTTGACCCAGAACAAGACAAACGAGTTAGAGACGAGAAAGCGACTATCTGCGACTGAAGATCAAATTAGGCGGGGCAGCTCTGCACTCACGAAGCTTGATACCCATCCGCCGAGCGAGGTACTGCGGCCAGACCATGCCGCTAAAGAGTGATGAAAGATGGAAGAGAGTGGTCAGATGGCAGGGATGAAGAGTGCGTCGCCAAGTGACGCAGTAGACAGCGCTAGGTAGAGGTCATACTCGCTTAGAGAAGCGGAACGAGTCGTAGTACAAGGGATCCGGGCTTGTGAAACCTGTAAGCGGACCAAGGCCTGTTCCGTTGTCACTCAAGCTGTCCCCGAACTATATCACAATGGGGAACGTCAGCGATGTTGTCGAACGGGCAACTGAAGCTATCGAGCGACAGAAGAGCAAGGACATGGATGAATGAGCCAAGGAAGCATGGTCGGGGATTCTTCAGCGGTGCGACTTCGCCCTGCACAGGGCTTAGGAAGGCGGCGGGGGGGCTGCATGCTCTACCCTCGGCCGGTCCAAGGGAGGCCAGGCGGGCCCAGACGACCGCGAAGACGGGAGGCGAATTGAAAGAGGGAGAAAGTAAAGGCGCAGCATCTGCCTCGACTAGCAAATGGTGCCGAGCCTTCCTTTCCCGGTTGAACCGATACTAGCTCGCCAGCCGGCGAAAAAACGAAACGCACCATAACGATCTGACTAAAGTTTGATGCGAGAACGGCGTAGCCGTCGCGCGTGTTGAAGAGGGAGCTGGCGTTCAGCGCTGGGTCGACGCTGGTGCCGTTGGTAGCCGCGTCGGGGTGGACGGGCTCGACGCCGGTGTTGGACCGGGTGTAGAGGGGGTAGGCGGCAGCCTGGGGGACCGAGGCCAGACCGAGGGCAGCAGCCGAGAGGAGAGGAGCGATGAGCATGTCGAGAAAAGAGAAAGAAGGAAAAGAGAAGGAAGGGGAGGTGGTGGTCGGTCAGGAACGAGCGAGCAAGGGCGTAAGCCTGTCGTCAAAAGGGCGCTGCGGGGAGGCGATGGTGAGACGGCGCAGCGACCCGCTTCGGCCAAGCATACACCCGGCCGCGTGGGCCAAGGAGGCGATCGAGTCAGCCGCGCAAGCAAGTGACAACAGGACAACGCCGTCACCGAGCATTCGAGAGAGAGTGCGAATGCTCTGCTGAAACTGCGTACTGGCGCCAGGCTGCTGAAGGCCACTCGTCGACGCTGCTCGAACTTGTCGAAGCAGCTAGGCCGGGCCGGCGAAAGCCGATGCAGGCGCAGCAGTCCACAGAGATGCCGAACATGTCACATAGCTCCCGACATCATGCGAGTCATGGAGGCCAAAGTGTCATATATGGTCGTTGAAAAGGCATAAGTCATGTTCGTGATGGTAGTGATACAGTGGAAGAGAAACAAGAGCGTGGAAGGATGTCCGGAGAGCTAGAGCTTGAAGACGAGGATCGAATTAGAGTGGCCCTTGATCTCAACGCCCTGCTCGAACGCTGCCCAGGACGACGGCAAGTTCACATCGGTGATCGGAATACCGTGAAGAGCCCGGGAGCGTGCGATGGCGCGTGGTAGAGCCGGGATCTGAAAGGACATTCGAGCGGGAGAGATTTGATGGTTAGTAACTTTAGCAATCACCGATGAACGCGTGAGCACATAAGCGCACCTTGACATGTAGCAGGTGCCGCTCAATTTGGTCTAGCTTGCGACCGGCTTTCTTGACGTCGGCGCTGTGAGCG
This sequence comes from Cystofilobasidium macerans, assembly GCA_014825765.1. Classification (NCBI taxonomy): domain Eukaryota; kingdom Fungi; phylum Basidiomycota; class Tremellomycetes; order Cystofilobasidiales; family Cystofilobasidiaceae; genus Cystofilobasidium; species Cystofilobasidium macerans. The sequence goes on along the minus strand of MVAP01000088.1, from coordinate 14,057 downwards.
AGCTTGACATTGACGTAGCCGTCGACGATGGCTCGGAGGGCGGCCTCGTCCGACTTGCGTTCTGCGAGAGGGAGACGGGTGCGGAGCGGGGGGTGAAGGTCAGAGACGTCAGCTGAGGTGCAACAGGCATAAGTTTGTCAAGAAGGGAGACCTACCTGGTCGAGCGAGAGCGGCAAGTGCGGCTGAGTAAGTGTCGTACGTCCGACGACTGGGCGGAGCGCTAGCTGAGTCGTCCGACGCCGTTGTGGTCGTCGACGCCCACGACAGCCGCGTCGTCGTCTTGGTCAGAGGCGGGAGAATGAGGTCGATAACGCCCATGATGGAGGTCTAGAGAGAGGAGGGAGGGGGGAGGGTAGATGGTCAGATTGGATTTGCAGAAGCAGGCGCACGTGAAGGCCATACGGACCTTGGTGAATGCTGTGAGGTTAGAATGGGAGGAGGGAGGATGTGGAAAACAGGAGGAATAAGACCCTCCCCCGCTCGTAACATACCGGCTCTTGTACCGCAAGGCTAGTCATTGCACCATGCCGGCGATGAGCGAGATGGCAAGACGGTTGTTACTCAGCCGGGCGATGCTCCGTCAGCGAATGACTCAGGCGACGGGTCCGACACGGACGAAAGTTGACTCGGAGGCTGATTCCCAGCATAACGAAGCGGCAACGGTGCCCGTCGAGCCCGAGTAGCCTCTAGGGCCTGAGGATCGTCTCCAGATGCAAGCCGATGTGGGCTCCGGCTGTGGAGAGAGGATCCGGTGTCGAGGTCGTCCGGAGGATCTCTCCGTCTCGTCGGACGAGCGCCCGCGCCCACGCCCATGCCAGAAGGCGCCCGCAACAGCGCTCCCGTCCACCGATCGAGGCGACCAAGCAGCCCGGATGTGTAGGGATCAGCGAGCAGCAGACAAAAAGGCTGTGGCATCAGTAGAACCGGGGCAGCAAAGGGGATGGCTCAGCTAGAGGACGAATCCGAGCCGGTCGACGTTCCGAGGCAGAACGCGACGCCGCGAAGTCCGCATTAGTGCCGCCTGCCTCCGACTGCATCCCTTCCTCCGACACGACTCGCTCCTCTACCTTAGCCAGCACGTCTCTTGTCACTCGGGACCCTGTCGTTGAATCCGGTGGTCATTCATTCCTCAGCCAGCCGCACCCGAACGACCCAATCAACTTCCGCATTTGCCCACAGCGTCGAGCTCGGCCCCAGCCAGCGCTGTCTCCCACCCAGCTCTCGATCCTCCCAACGGGGTTATAATCAAGAACGATGCGAAGCGATCCGATGAAGATGGTCGGCGTCCTGAGCGGCCTAGCACTGGGTGCGAACGCGCTTTCCTGCCTTATGATGGCTACTTCCCCGATGGCCCGTAAGCTGACGCCTGCTCGCCCGCCCCACCGTCTCCGTCCTCGTGCCCTGCTTCCGCTAGGGGTCGCAACCGGACTATACATTTGGGATCAGCCGATTCGGCGAGGTATTGAGGATATGTGCGTGCACTTGTGCATGCGCCTCTTGTAGGGTGAGAAGCTTCGCGCCGCTGACCTTAACTCGGTCCTCATGCACCTCGCAGCACGAAGGGACGTGGAGAGGAGTTGCACCTGCCACCGTCAGTCGTCACCGGCAGCACTGAGATTGCTCGGCTCAAAACGGACCCGAAGTGCGTTCAACCTGCTGTCAATGGCTGGCCTAGCTGGAAGCGCCCGCTGACACGTCCGATCCGCTGGCCCGTCCTATCCTGCGCGCAGACCGGAACCGCCACCCAAGCCGACCCCAAAGCAGACGCGCTACCGCATCATCTCGGGTGTGCCGCAGAAGGTCGAGGAGAACGAACCAGCGCGATCATGAGTCTTCGCAAGCTACAGTGCTTTCGCTTCGCTAAACTCTTCGAAAGACTTGCGCAACCCATGAGCCTCGCGCGCGAGCGCACAATGCGCAGGACAAAGGCCAACGGAGCAGTATTGAGTGGGCGCGGGAACGGTTCATGTCAGAGAAGGGCTGACCGACGAGGGATCCCTCTCTCAAAAGGCGGCCGTCGGGTCGAGATCGCTTAGGTCGAAACCGTCGTCGCTGCCCTCTTCGGCTGCCGGTGGCGGTGAAGGAGAACGGAAAGCCTGACTACTCGTCGCTTCAGATGGGCTGACTTGCGACTCGTCAATCCCGTCGTCTTCGCTGCCAGAGCCGCGCTCGATCCGGCGTTCGAGCTCGTCAAGGAAGGCAAGGCTGCCGATTGCCGAGCCAAGGAAGCGGACGGGGAAGCGCTCGGCACTCCCGCCCGGGATTGCGCTCCAGACAAGCCGCTCCTCAAGCGGCGTGAGGAAGATGCGGCGAACGTCGTCCGGTAGCCGCGGGTCCGGACAGGGCTCGAAGAAGGGATTATCGCTCGCGTCTTCGAGCGCCGTCTCGCGCGCGGATGGCCTGAGCTTGTCGGGCGCGGCCGAGCGGAGGCAGGCGAGGATCCGACTCGCGTCGCGCTCCGTCAGGAAGCCGAGGTGGAAGGCCGGCGCGCCATGGCGGCCGGCGAGCAAGAGCTCGTCTTCGTCGTCAACGGTAGAGAAGCGGCACAAGAGGTCGGCCGAGGCGAGTGCACCGCTCGTGTGCAGGTCCGGGTAGGCCGTCAAGAGCGGCGGCGGGAGCCAGGTTGTCTTGCCGGAAGGGTCGCGCTCTTGCGAGAGGAGGCGCCGGAGACAGAGCTCGTAGAGCGAAGGCACAGGGTGCTGCGTTGTCGCGAAATTAATTGTGGATTCAGTCGTCGCGGTCATCGCGGTCATTGTCGTCGTCGTCGTGCTGCTGGCCGAGGCTGTCGTGGGTCGTTTCAAGAAAGGGTTTGGGATGAGATTGCTCCGTTTCAGGTGCGTCATGGTGAGGATCGATGAGGGAAGGTATGTCTGAAGGAGATTCCGTCAAGTCAGCCCTCCAAAACGTCGGCGGATGGTCGATAAGCCACGCACAATTCTGTTGTTTCCGATGCTAAGGCTCTCGAGGTTGGCAAGCGCAGAGATGGCGGCAGGCAGTGAAGTGAGATAATTGTTGCCTGTGAAGTGACAGAGATAATGACGAACGGGTGTCAGTAGGTACGCGACATGACAAGGGCGTGGATGACTAGACGCACGGAGGTCGAGATGAGTGAGCTTCTTGAGCTCGAACAGCTGCGATGGTAGGCTGAGGATCTCGTTGTGATCGAGACTGAGCTCAATGGGGACCTGAGAGGCTAGACGACCAGCAGCAGGTGAAGCGGGGGACGCTGCTACAGGTGCGAAGGTGACGGCCCGGCCAACGGCAGCCCGACTTCCAAACGTGCGTCCAGGTGAAGGTGGTCGACCAGGCAGAAGTCTTGCGCGCGGGGCCGTCCCGGCCGTCGACGTTGAGAAAGGCGAGGACGGCGGGGTCTCAGTTGTGGCGAAGCCAACGATGGTTGAGGCCGAGGTCGACGTCGACGCAGTCGAGGCCCCGGACGAGAAGGCAGGGCTGCCCGACCGATCGCCGTTCAGGTCGGCTCGCATCGAACGTCGACCCTGAAGGGCAGCTAGATTGGCTTGTGCAGCCGTCGTCGAAGCCGGCGCAGACGAAACGCGACTGAAGGTCCGCGTCGCAGGCGCTACTCGTGGGGAGGTGCCCGGCGAGCGATGCGGCGAGGCGTAATTGCGGCCGTGCGATAGGCCCTTGTATTCTTTGAGAGCGGGAGAAGCAACGGCGATGTAATTGTTCATGTCGGTCACCGTCACCGGCACAAACGTCAGCTTGTTCTGGCTGCGCGGTCGGGCGGGAAAGTCAGAAGCGAGTCAGCTCATGAACTAAGAACCGCCTGTTGACATGCGCAGGGTGCGATCGCACCTCAGGTCGATGTCGACCTTGCCCGACGCAACCTGTTCAAAGCCCTTGGCCATGGCGGCCTGCCAACGGGCCTCTTCTGCCGCGCGAGGGTCGACCGGCCGGCGTAGGGGCAGGGCGCAGGTTGAGCTCGTCGTCCGCAGAAGCGGCGTTGGCAGATTCGCCAGGTCGTAGTCGTCCTTGCGGGGCTTCGACCTCACAGGCTGACGAATTGACGAAGTTCCAGCGTCCATCGACCGGTCGGCGAAGCCGGCGCTGGGTGCCAGCGGCGCTGTGGGCGAACGCGCGAAGAGCTCGGCCGGGAAGAGGGGCGGGCCGAGCTGAATGGCGGGTTCGAGCGGCGGGCTGCTGGCCAAGCTGCCAAACGTCGCTGCATCGGGCGAGCTTGATGGCGAACAGCCAAATTCGGACGCCGAAGACGACGCGGCTGAGACGGACGGGCTCGGATAGTCGAACGGTCGCAACGGCGGCTCGCTGTCGTGCTCGTCGTACCCGCCGGGCCTGGCATTGCTGCTGAAGCCGTCGCCAGTCGCCGACTTGAACGAGAGCGACTTACGGAAGCGGCGCTCCGAGTCGAGACCCGACTCCTGATAGACGTTGCCTTTGCTGCTGGCGCCAAACCTGATTGCGCATTAAGGGAGAGATCAGGACAAGATCGCGCGGGCCAGAGGCGTCTCTTGGTCAGCTCGCGCGCGCGCGACGGCGACAGGCAAAGGTAGGCAGAGGGTAACGCACGGGTCCATCGCTGAGGGCGGCGCAAACAAGTGAAACCAGTGAGACGTCCTTCTGGAGTCGCAGCAAAGGTACGAAGACGCAGCAAAGGTACGAGAAGGGTCCGAGGCCAGGCGCAGAGGAGTGATGGAAGGACGAAGCGAGCCGAGGTCGAAGAGGCACGAGTCGGCGAGGCCCGGCCAAGCCCGGCCGAAGTCGACGCGTCGAGGCGAGCGGCTCGTTGGAAGATCCGCCGGATTGCTAGGCGCCCGGCCGTTTTCGCGCGCGAGCGACTCAAAGGGAGAGCTCGAGTTCGACGCCCTGACGGCTGACCAGCATCCATCCCTTCCATCTGTTGCCAGCTTTTCTTCCTGAAGGTCTACTAGAGCCTCTGGGTTCCACTGAAGGGAGCATGCCTGGCTTGTTCGCATCTCCTTGACAGGCCCCGGCGCGTCCGGCGTGTCAAGGAGCTGTCGGTTGCCTGCTTAACTCCCTTCGCCTCAATGCCTTGTGCGTACCGTCTCCTGTCCGAGCCTTTGCTTTCCCCTACCTCTATCTCTCCTCTCATGACGAAAAAACATTTTTGCTGTAACCTTCGTTCTGCCTACTCCAATTGCCTAGCGGGCTCTGGGGGATGACGATCATATAACTCATGTCTACTGAATCCACCTTCAACCACTCCTTTCTTGCCCTTGTCTGCGCCTCTCCCTTGGTTCTTGTCACTGACCTTGCCTTGCTCTCTTTTTCAACCGCTCAGATTCTCCGTCATGTTCTGTTTCCGTCACGTTTCATCATTCACTCTATGCATGCAATCTGTCCAATTTTTGTTGTCTTGGGAGAAGAATTTTAGCCAGCCTCATCGCAACCCAGACCGACACCGTGCTGGCCCGGGTCGGAAGTGCTGTCGTTTGGCAAGACAACGAGACCTGACCGCCTGTTTCGAGCGAGAGGGTGGCGGCGTTCGCATGAGTGTCTGCGCGTACGAGGGACCCCTGCTGTGCTCCACTTGCGACCCATCGGGTCTCCGCCACTTCGCTTGATGACAACAAAAACTCGAGTGCAATCATCTAGTCAATCTTGTAGATGCCCGCGCCAGGACTGGGCTTGCTCTCGAGGACAGCGACCCGGAGCGCTTCGTCGCTCAGCTCGGCGTAGGGCTTGTACCGCCGCTGGAGGGCCTTGCGGAAGACGGCGATGTCGACAGAGGGCGGGAGAAGGGAGACTGTGCAGCCGCCCCAGCCGGCGCCTATGCGATCCGAGTCAAAGGATGGCGCATCGAGTCAGCGCTCAAATCACTCTTGAGACTAGAGAACGCCCGGCGAAGGCGCACGTACCCGTCAGACGGGAGCCGATGGCGCCCTCCTCGCGGCAGATGACGGCCAGCTCGTTCAACTCATCAGACGAGCAGTCAAATTCGCCGTCACACGACGCCATCGAGCGGTCCATCAGGTCGCCCAACTGGCTGAGGATGGTCAGCTCGTCCTCGCTCGCCGATGCGGCCGAGGCGTGGGCGAGGCAGATAGCGCGGAAGTCGAGGACACGCAACGTCTCAGTGAGGACGTGCCGGGCTCGCTTGAGCAGGTGGAAGTGGGTAGCCTCAACTGAGGTTGCCAAGTAGCACATAGTGCGTCAGCTCACCGATACTAAAGTAGCAGAATGAAGCAACGTACCCTCAATCCAACTCTCGCCGAACGTCTCGTTCAGCCAGCCTTTGTCAAGCCCGAACCGGTCCGCCGCCAGCGTCTCAATCTCTGCCCAGGTCCAGCCCGTCTCGCCCTTGCCGTCCCGGCCGAAGAGCTCCTCAACGACTGGGACGAGCGCGCGGAGACCGCCGACAAAGTCGAGTTTGTCGGACTTGGCGGTGGGAGACTGCAGGTACTCCTCGAGCGCATGGCGAAGGTGCGGCCGGGGGTTCTCCTCGCGAGGAGGCAGGGAGAGGCCAAGGTGGTGGTGCAGAAGCAGGGAGGCGAGCGAGCACCTGCAAGGCAACAGCATCAGTGGCCGCGAGGTAGAGAGGCTGGAAGGAAGCGACAACGCACTCGACAACTCGCAAATTATAGTGGCGCTTGCCGGTCTCGAAGAGGTTGTGAGTCGTGAGCGTGTTCTACGAGCGAGGGCCAAGTCGGGTCAACTCTGCCTCCGCAGCACGGGGAGAGGGGGACAGCGCACAGAAATGACGAAGCGAGCCGTCTTAGGCACAGGAACCTCCTTGGCCTCGAGCTCGGGCCAGAAGTCGATCAGCAGGGCCGACGAGGCGGTCGAGAGGACCGAGGCGGCCTGGTCCATGCCGCCCGAATTGACGCCAACGACACGCTCGTTGGCAACGGCCATGCGGACGAGTCCGCCCGAGTCAACGAGGTCGGCCTTGCCATTCAGGACAAGGAAAGCCAGCGTTGAGCCGACTACCATAGCCGCCGAGGACGAGAGGCCCGCGCCGTCCGGGACCGAGCCAGTGTAAAGGAGATCAGCCGCCATCGGCTTCGCGCCGGCGCCCGACGGCAGGTGGTCCTCGAGCACGCCGCAGAAGCCAGCCTTGACAAAGTTGACCCAGCCGCCCTTGTGCCGATTTACGTCGAGCTGCCACTTTCCATCTTCGTCTATGCGAGGCGTGAAGCCCGTACGAGCATAGCGCTCGTCGACATTCTCAACGACAATGAGGTCCTCCGACGAGAACGTCGACGACGACGGCCGCGCGGAGACGGCGATGAGGATGTCGGCCGTGACGGCCGTTGGCAAGACCGGAAAGCAAGAATAGTCGATGTGCTCGCCTGAGAATGAGCGACAGAATGCGAGTCAGTTTGGGTTTCGAATACCTGTCCAGGTCCGATCATGAAGACCTACCGATCAAGCTGGCAGCAGGAGCGACAAGGGAAAGGGGCGAGCAGGCGGGGAGTTAGCATCACGAGGTTTGCTGCCGAGTCAAAGGTCACATGAAGCTTTCGGCGGCAGGTTTGGCAGCTCCAGGGATTTGGAAGCTGTACCAGACGCATCACAGCCAGTGACGGGGCAAATTGGGGAGAGAAGGTTGGTTGGCGATGAGGAGATGACGCACTTGACCCGGCCGGGCGCGCGGCAGACATACTCCGCCTTGCGTCCGTAGACACGCTCGTACGAGGCGAGCAGGTCATTCCAACGGGAGCTGTAACGATAAGTAGAGGCTGTCAGATCTTCTTCGGGGGGTTCTTCCCTGCAACGGGAGAAAGAGGAGGCAGGACGGACGCCTGCTCGACATGCGAGTCCGGATAGATCTCCTCGAGTGTCCGGTAGAGAGGAATCGGCCGATGCGACGGCAACTGCTCTTCGGTGTTGGTGGCGATCATGTTTGAGCGAGACAGTAGAGAGCAAGAGAATCTAGAAAGAAGAGAGGTTTGCAAGGGTCGTGCGAGCGCGGAGACGGGTCGAGGTATTCAGGTCAAAGCCAGCAAGGGACGGCCGGGCTGGGCCGGGCCGTTTAAGAAGCTTACCCCGGACTGCCCCGCAACCTGCTGTCTTCATTTGGGCTGATGCAGAAGCGCGAGGTCCGGCTATGGCTGACAGCCGGAGCCTTCCTAGGCCCCGCCGTCATCCACCCTCGTCCTCACCTCGCCGTCTCAACTCCCGCCAGATTAGCTCGACCCATTCTCAACTCAACCAGCAGCCCGTTCTCGCGTATCTGACACTCGGCCTACTCCTGCTCGGTCAGCCATGTCCGCCGCCACCGCAACCAATCCGTCGTTGCCGGCGCCCGTTGTCGTCCACTTTCTCTCCGATTCAAGAGCTGAGTCGATCCTTTGGCTGCTCGAGGAGCTCAAGGTCGACTACCGTATCCACTACTGGCGGCGAGAGCCCAATATGCTTGCGCCCAAGGCCCTCCGTCAGATCCACCCGCTCGGCAAGTCGCCCGTGATTGAGCACGGGTCCAAGGTCGTTGCCGAAACGGGCAACATCATCAGCTATCTCCTCAGCCGGGCCTTTGCGCCCGAGACGACGGCCGCCTTCCAGCAGTACCCGGCTGAGGACGGCAAGGAGGTCGATTCGTACTTTATGTTCTACGTCGAGGGCTCGCTCATGCCGATCCTTGTCAACAAGCTCGTCTTCTCAAAGTTCCCGGCGATGAGCCCGTGGTTCATTCGGCCGATCATCAGCTCGTTCGCGAGCTCAGTAGACAAGATGTGGCTTGACAAGCAGCTAGTCACCCACCTCGCGATGGTTTGTCTTTCATTCCAAAGAGGTGGCACCGTGTTTGACTGATTTGCTGCAGGCCAGACGCTGATGCTTCGATCTACCTTCCCACCCTTCCGGTTTGATTAGATCGACGACGTCCTGAAGAAGTCGCCATCCGGCTGGGTCGCTGGCGGGCCTGAGCCGACTGGAGCCGACTTTGCTCTCTACTTTCCGCTCAACAAGCTTTCGACCGGCCGGGGCGGCGATGTGCCTTGCCCCGAGTCAATCAAGGCCTGGGTCGGTCGCGTCAAGGCCCGGCCAGGCTTCAAGGCTGCGTTTGTCAAGCTCGACGCGGCGGAGAAGGCGTACGACACTGGCCTGCACGCCAGCGAAAGCGCAGTCTCCAAACTCTGAGGAAGTTTCACTGGTTTTGCGCAGCTGTCACAAGGCGCCTCTTCCCTCCCCGTTTCGACGCCCGACTGGTCCTATCTTTTTCGAACCGAGCCTCGTCGTATCTTCAGGCGTCTCCTGCGCCGTTCATCCGCCCTGACACAGGCCGCCGTAGGATGCAAAGGTTAAATCCGGGCGACTGTACGATCTATCAATCCCCGCTTGTTGATGACCAAATTCACAGGCGGACAGCGACGGCGGAATTCAACTCGCCAGAGGTGGTCGTTAGCCTTGCAACTTGTCATGGCTATTGCGTCTGGCTTCTAGTGTCTGCGACGGATGCCGGGGCAGGATCCGCGTTGGGCTTCGGCTGCGGAGGGCGGCCTTTGACCTTGTCAAGTCGGTCCAGGAGGATGGTGGCTCCAACGAGCATTGCGTCGAGCTCTTCAGGTAACGGCTCGCCGCAGCCGGCCCAGCGAATTTTGAGGTTCTCATCCTGAAAAGGCTATACTTCAATTTCTAGCTACGAAGTCTTCAGAAGAGGCGGCGACTCACGACGAGATAGACGTAGCCGGCGAGGTTATTGGCGATGCCGAGCGATTGGTCCTCGAGCGTGCTCTTCAGGTCCTGAGTTGAGATGATGTACTTGCTCCATCGTTTTTCCGGCACCATGCGCCGCAGGTTGTTAGCGAAGAAGGACGACAGGTAAGCCTTGAGCCGTGTCGATTGAAAGGAGACCTGCAGAAGCCAACGCGAGAGTTCATGGCGCAAGGTCAGTGACTTCGCATAGGAGTGCAGGCAGAGTGGGCACGCACGCTGACGACCTGGAAGTCAGCCCTGTCGCACAGACGCCGATCGATCGGGTCGACGAACTTGAGTACTTGCTCCTGAGGAGAGGGTGCGACAGGTCGAGAGGCGTCAGAATGCTGGCGCCGTGCGTGGCACAGCAAGTCAACGAAAGGACTCACATAGGCGAATTCGGTGCCAGCGAGCGTGACGATGCTGATCTTGCCCTCGCAGAGGTTCGAGGTGTGCTCGCGAGCCTTTCCGGACAAGAGCGTGCTGCCAAAGAGGTTCGGCAGGTAGAGGGCTTTCTACGGCAGTAGCGGCAACAGAGGCGCAGCCGGAGTCGACAAGTGTCAGCCGGCTGAGCTTTGCTTCGCTTATATCCTGGACCTCGCCGAGCCATCTGGCCCACTCACATCCTCCCGGAAGATGCTTTTGGGCGCAATCCAGCCCTTGCCGCCGGTCCGCCAGCTTTCCATGATGTTGCCCAGATTGCTGCGTCGAAACTCCTTCATGATAGCTTGCATCTTGGCCTTGCGAAACTCGTCGTTGCCGGCCGGCATGAGGAGCTCCCAGAAGCCAAATTCGCGCGGCTTTGGCACGTCAGGCACTCCGAGCGGCCGATTGAGCGATTTGATGTTCTTGGGCAGCGGCGGCAGATGCGGCGGCCGTTCAATAACCTCGTCGTCGACCGTTGGAGGCGGGGCTGGGACAGGAGGTCGGAGGACGCTTGACTTGGGAGTTGAGCTCGGCCGCCCGATAGACGAAGCGGCGGGTGCTCTTGATGCTACTCCCGAGCTCCTCAGCGGGCGCGAGCTTGAACTAGAGGCTGCGGAGTCGGCAGGTCCACCAGCTGACGATGACAGAGGCGGCGGAGGTGCGGAAGCCAGAGCGCGCAGGCCCAAGCCGGTCGACGTCCGATCGACCTGGCAAAGACCAAGGGTGGCCAGACGTGAGGCTGACATTTGGCCACTGGGTGGATCTATGAGCTGGAGATATGCTCGCGAGCGGACAAGATGTACTTGAAGAGCGTAGGACGAGAGGGGGATGGGCCAGGCAGGGTCGGAGGGAGGAAGCCGGAGCTTGCCAAAACGACAACTTACCGCGGGTTGAGCCGGCCCGCCCCGACCATGCGTACCCAATCACACCCAGTCACCTTTCGCTGCCTAACCTGGCATTCACTCTGTCATCAATTTGACAAGGCCTGCCCACGCCCGCTTCAGCATGCCTGGCGCGCGCTCCTGCGCCACCGTCCCCGGTTGCGCCGAGAGGTCGCCAGATGCCATCCGTCGCTTGTAGGCGCTGGGTGCCTCGAGTTTCTTGCCAAGCGACCAGATACCCTTTTTGCGCTTCCTGATCGAGTGGGCGGATCGATCAGTAATCGACGTCAGAGAGAGGCGACCGGATGATACTGACTTGGCGTCGGCTTCCGCCGCGTTGTAGACTGCCATCCCAAGCTTGCCGTACTGGGCGCCGCCGGCTCGGTAGACGGTTGCCCATCCGTCTCGAAGCATCATCAAGGACAAACTCCGAGACGGGAGGAACGGAAGCCAGGGTCGAGGGACCATCGGCTGGGCGACCTGCGGCGAGAGGAGTCATTTGGTGAGAGGGTCGGCCGAAAGAATAGTTGGGACCAGGAAGAAAGACGAACCACTCGGCCGTATTGATCCCTGTGAGAATGTAATTGATCGGCAATTGATCGGCAATTAGTCGCGACAAAGTTGCGTTAAGGCGGCGTGAGAAGGGAAAGAAGCCGGTGGTCGCACTTTGACAAGAGAAGGCACTTGATTGACCGGCCCTCGATGCGATCCTTCAGATACTGGAGCGCTTCTGCCGAAAGAGGTTGAGCCTGTGATCAGGAGCCAACAGAAATCAGGCGTGAATCAGAACGTCCGTCCAGTCTCGGCCTGACGCAGACGGCATTGGGCACATACCGGCCGGCCGAAGTGCGCGGCCTCGGGAGCGTCGACGCCGGCGATGCGGATGTGCAAGGTCTCGTTCCGCAGACCTGTCGTGTGTGAAGGTGCTTGAGTCAGCGTTACAACAACAGAAGACTCAGAGGGCAGACCGCAAACCTTTCGCATCCTTTGGTACGCGTCGGAACAGCCTCCAGAGCGGGGGTGTGTGGAAAAAGCGGAAGTTGTCGGCGTCTCCGACGCTTTGAACGGACCAAGCATTTAGCAAAGATTGTTACGGACAGCTTTCTGATAAGCTTAAGACGCACCTTGTGACTGTTCCTCTCACCCAAGTCTTGCCCTGAAGCATGCGCGGCAGGACGTGGTCGACTGAGCGAATCCGCCGCCAGTACTTGCGGTAGCCCTGGAAGACGATCACGGTCGTGCCACAAGCAAGCAGAGCCGACGCTACCGCCTTCTCGTTTGGCGATAAATTTACAAGGTGATTCCCAACTGCCTTGAAGGGGGCGAGCAACGTTGAGGGCTCGAACGCAGCAGACGCGACGACCACTCGACGGCTAGAGCTCGGACCTGCCGAGCTCGAGCCGGAGCTGAACCCCATCACTTGGCCGGATTCCACGCCTGGTCGAGCGGTCAAGGCGTCCGACGGCCGCTGCATCGAAATTGCGAGCTGAATGCAAGGGGGCGATGAAAGAGCTCGAGCGACAGGTGGTGGTCGTCGGAGGGAGCTTCGCAGTCGAACGTCAGCAGCAGGAGGCGCAGCAGCCAATGATTATCCTGCCGGCCCTGATCGAGCCTCCACCACCTCTGCGTACAGGATTTCGAGAAGGAACGCGAGAAACTAACTCGCAAGCTGACAAACCTGTCAGTAGAAATTGGACCGACTATTGTCGTGAATCAACGAGGTGAACTAAATTGCGCAAACTTATGCCATCGTGGTCGCGCGGGAGATCGCCCGTCTTTTCAACGCGCCCTCCGACCCGCCTTCCGTCCACCCTCCCGTCCCATCCTGCCACCTGCTTCCTGAGAACACACTGGCGAGGCTCCTGTCTCCCGCTCGCGCCGAGTCAATATTTCCTTGACTTCAGGCAGCGTTCGATCAAGACTTCACCATCGGCATCCGACAACACAAGCACTCAGGCCAGCGCACTCCCGTTGGATCAGCACATCACCAACATCGATACGGTGAGCCTCTGCTGCTAGACAATGAGCTTGGACGACCCTCGCGACCGTCTAGGCGTATCACTGATGTTGCATCCACCCGTCAGCAAGTGTCAGCGCGCGTCCGTCTGGACGGCGGATGAACCGAATATTGCCTGCCAGGCACGCCGGCTCGAGGTGCTTACCCGCCCTGCTCATAGCGAGCCTGCCTGCGTCGGCCTGCCCGCCACCTGACTCGGGCGGGTGCCACCGGGCTCGACGCAGCCAGAGATAGCGACTGTCGCACGACTGGCCTTGTCAACGTCGAGCGTCAGGCCTGGTGCACGTCTCGCAGGGTGCGTTCACAGCACGTATCGCCGCTCGGTCCGCGCGCGCAGGCGGCCTAGGTCGAACGGATCGGACCACCCGACCATGGACGGACCCTTCTCTTCTCGTGAGTCTCTGCTGTCGCTTGTCTATGTCGTCCTGTCGCCTGCCGTCGACTTTGCTCTAGCAAGGATGCAGAGCGTGGACCAAGGCGAGGTCGGCGAGCCCGGCGCGTGTGCGTGTGGGGTGTCGCGTGTGCATACTGCAGTCGATACTGCCAGGCGACGGCCTTGATCCTGGCCCGGTAGACCCTCGAGCAGCGTACGGTATTGTAGGGCGCTGTTGCCCCGTTGACTGGATGACCGCACCAGTACATGCTGTGAGATGGTGGTCGAGGGGTCGCATCAGCGATGGGCGACGTCTTGGGTGGTGTCTGCTGCGACCGTAGCCCGTACGCATGTGGCCGACAGCACTTGGACTGACCTGACCATCCTGGCCGTCGTCGTCCCTTGTCAGGACTACAGACTAGGCGTATGAGAGCGGGCGGCGGTGTCAGCATCAAAGCCAGCAAGGAGGGATGCTCGGCGCACGTCCTTGCGTGGCTGCACGACTCAAGGCTCGAGCTCTGCCAACCGGTGCGTGTCTCGTCCGGAGGCAAGTACGCGTCGCTGGTCGTAGACGTTGGCTTCTGGCGATTGCTCATGCACCGGTGTGCGTCAAGCGAGGCGAGCTGCCGGACGCAGAGCAGCGTGGGCCGAGACGCACCCCTGGTGGGACGAGCCGATGTCGGCGCGTCCTGGTCCCTCCTCGAGGCTGGCGGGCGGATGGGCA
>MVAP01000087.1:0-74660 GCA_014825765.1 Cystofilobasidium macerans | reverse complement strand
AGAGGGAGCGGGTGGGGAGGGGGCGGGGGCGCAGGAGGAGTGTCTGTGGGGGGGGGTGGGGGGGGCCGGGGGCGGGGGGGGGGGGGGGGGAGGGGGAGGGGGGGGGGGGGGAGGGGGGGGGGGGGGGGGGGGGGGGAGAATAAGGGGACAAGAACAAACGCTGTTGTACGGAGAACGAGCGTGACGAGGTTAAAAAGGCCGGCGATGGCGATGATGCCGCAGATGAAGCCGACTACAGCCTTTGCGTCTACGAGGCGTGAGCAAAAGGAAACGCAGAGCGTCAGCCCTGTATAGCGGGAGGGAATCAGAGCTACCAAGAACCGACACTTTGGCATCTCGTTGTACGGGTCGCGGAGGATGTCGGCCTGCTCGGCCGGCGTCAGGTCGACATGGCTGTGGCGGGCGACGAGACGGTCGAGCGAGACGATGGTCATGGCGGGCGTCGTGAGGTCGATCGGTGGTGGCGGTCAGAGTCGGTTGGTCAATTTAGGCGGTCAGTCTTATAGCGCCTGGGTCAGCCCTCCATGAATCAAAGAAGACGAGTGGTCGACGGGAAGGACGCTGGTCGAGGAGCGCCCGGCGATTGGCTCGTGGCGACTGAGGCCATTTCTCGTGCCGCCCGGCCCGGCGAGAAGATAAAAAAGAAACGCGCGTCTCAGCCCCTTTTTCTGTCGCGTGCGGCATTTCTGAGCCCCGAGCGCAAAGCGATCGCCCATAGCGGCAAACTCATCCGAGAGGTCAGATTCTATCTCCATCTCTCCCATGAAGCAAGGGAGAGTAGTGCCCGCGCAGACGAGGGAGCGCTGTGAACGCGAGTCAAGCATGTTGTCGTCCTTGCGTCTGCTTGCTGGGCCCGTTTAAGGGGGCTGAAACCTAACGAGAAGAAACATCTGATCTACAGCAGCGGAGAAAAAGACAAAGGCTGGAGCTGAGAGGTGTGGAGGAGGCGGTCGGGAGGAAAAGTGCGTCCGGCTACCGAGACGGGCCTAGCAGTGCGATGCTGCACTCGCATCGGTTGTTGCATACCTAGGGGCGAAATCAGGGAGTCAGCGGGCGTCAGAGTTCAAGGAAGAGTGGTCTTTGAAGCCAGCAGGACATTGTACAGGGACGCACCGGCCAAAAAGAAGTGTCCCGATCGCGATACCGACCGACAGGGCGAGGATGTACCTGAGAGGGCCAAGACCAACGTCAGCCTCTGCTGACGGGGCGCAGGACGATGATGGAAGAGCAGAGGAGAACGGCAAGGGGGACGCACCAGAAATTGAACGTCATGGCGACGAGCATGAGTGTAAACGAGATGAAGGCCTGGAATCCATGTAGAACGGCGCGGACGCCGTCAACTTTGAGCGCAAAGGGTGCGGCCCACGTCCGAGGCCGCGGAGGGAGCCTCGCGCCTGGCGAGGCAACCCGGTCGTCCTCGTAAGTAAGTTTGTCTGAGAGAGTCGAGAGGGAGAGGTCGTGCGATCGTCTGCCCGCCAAGGGAGAGAGTAGGTGGATCAGCGTCAGCGGGCGCGGGGGGCGCATTCCTCTGTAGAAGACGGACTGGTAGGCCCAACGGGCTTCTAGCGCTCCACG
Organism: Cystofilobasidium macerans; assembly: GCA_014825765.1. Classification (NCBI taxonomy): domain Eukaryota; kingdom Fungi; phylum Basidiomycota; class Tremellomycetes; order Cystofilobasidiales; family Cystofilobasidiaceae; genus Cystofilobasidium; species Cystofilobasidium macerans. Next base: position 73,085 of record MVAP01000087.1, on the reverse strand, counting down.
AAAGGCAGCGAGCTGTGAAGAGACAGCGAGACAGGGCCCAAATCGTCAGTTTTACACAAGTGGAGTCGCAAGAGCCAAAGGAAAGATGTGCCGGGGGAAGGGGACACGCACGAGCCGGTCAAACATGCCGAGCGCGACGCAAAACATGCATGCGGCGGCGAAGTAGTTGTACGCCGTCGGCAGCCAGTCCTTGAAGAGCATATAGTCAGTCGCCGAGAAGTGAACTGCACAGGAAGGGTCGCAGGGAGAGCGAGGGTCAGCACATACAAGGGGCGCACCCTTTCAAGCGGGTCTTCCTAAGCGGTCCAACATACAGTACCTGGTGGGAAAAAGACAGCGGATCAGCATTCAGACAGTGTCATTGATCAGGGAACTCGAGCACGGTACGTACATCTTCATGACGTAGGCCTCAGCGGCGTCGCCCATGTCCATGCCTCCGTGCATATGCGACATCGTGTTCGGGTTTTGTGAGGGCCGGGTGAAGCGGGAGAGAAAGGCGTTGGTCTCGTCACAGAGAGGGCGATCAGCAGGTGAGGGTTGAGGGCGAGGTCAGCTCCCAGCCCCGTCTCCCTCCGCCCTTGGGAGTGCGTCGTCGAAGGGGGATGCCTCGCGCTCATTGGCCGTTCCGCCGGCGAGGTCCGGCGAGGCACAAATCGCGCCCTCTTGGGGTGCATTGACCGGTCTCTGGGGACCTGCTGAGATGGTTCAGACCTCATTTCCGGGCGTCGCGTCTCCTGGCTCGCTCTCCTCTTCCCTTGCCTCAACAATCTCCCCCTTCACAATGGACGGCCTCTCCTCGCCGCGTATGGCGCTGTCGTCCTCAATCGGTCGCCCGTCGTCGCCCTCGGCCAACGTCGACGACTTCCGGCCGGCACCCGCTGCGGCAGCCGCCAGCGGAGCAGGCTCGCGCAACGCCGTGGACCCGCTCGCGCTCGGCGCCGCGCCTGCCAACGCGGCCAACGGCGGTCCACCCCCGGATAGAGGCGGCGGAGGCGACGACAGCGGCGACGATGATGACGGGGACGATGAGATGGCCGCGCGTCGGGGCGCTCGCAGGCGAGTCGGCCGGCTTCAGGAGGACGTTCCTCGCGTGACGGACGCGACGGGCGAGGCCGTTATGACCTCGTTCCAGACATTCCTCGAGACGTACGTTTCCCCTTGCTTCCCCGTCCCTTCTCCAGCCCACCTAGCTTCAAAGCCCTTAAGAAGAACAATCGTCGCATGCTACGCCTGCAAGCGCAAGCAGCCTCTTGCAGCGTTAACCACTAGGCGCCCAAGGCTGACCGTCCCTGCTGTACTCCGACCTGCCCCGTCCCATGTGCCTGCCCCAGCTACACGACCGATATCGCCTTTCCAGCGACGCCGGCCGATCCCCAGCCTGGAGATGAGGGCGATCCGAGCTTGTATTACGTCGAGCAGATCAAGATGCTGAAGGAGTACGAGATGACGACCGTCTATGTTGACTTTTCGCACCTGCTGGAGCGCGAGGAGGTCCTCGCCCGCGCCATCCAGGGCCAGTACTACCGGTCCGTCCGCTTCCCTCCTAGGCAGCGCACTGCTCTATAGGCTCAAAAGCATAAGCTGGGCCGACTGACGCTTCTCGTCGATGCTTGCCAGCTTCCTGCCCTACCTCCGGAGGGCGCTAACGAACCTCATCCGCAAGTACGAGCCAACTTACCTCTACCTCTCGCCCGCCTCGTCCTCGTCCCAAGCCTCTGCCGCCGGCGCGTCGACGCCCGGCCTCCTCACGCGCGAGTTTTCGCTCGCATTTCTTAACCTCGCCATCACAGACGGGATCCGCGACCTCCGGACCGCACGCATCGGCCAGCTGATGGCCATCTCGGGCACCGTTACACGGACGAGTGAGGTCCGGCCCGAGCTCGTCTTTGGCGCGTTCGTCTGCCAGGAGTGCAGGACTACTGTTGGTGACGTCGAGCAGCAGTTCAAATACACCGAGGTACGTCCCGGCATATCCTCTGCGCCATAGCCCGCTGCCGGTCGTGCTCGGCAGCTCGAGCTCATCCCTTCGAACTCACTTGCCCGTCCTCGCAGCCCATCATGTGTCAGAACCCGACGTGCTCGAATCGAACCGGCTGGACGCTCAACGTCGAGCAGTCCAAATTTTCTGACTGGCAAAAGGTCCGGATCCAGGAGAACCCGAACGAGATCCCGACGGGCTCGATGCCACGCTCGCTCGACGTCATCCTCCGGGCCGAGATCGTCGAGCGGGCCAAAGCCGGCGATAAGTGTACGTTTACGGGCACCTTTGTCGTCGTCCCCGACGTTAGTCAGCTCTCGATGCCGGGCGTCGCAGCCGAGATGGCGCGCGAACGGAATGGTAACGGCGGCCGAGGCGAGCAGGGGGTCGCCAACCAGGGCGTTGGCGGCCTTAAAGAACTTGGCGTCCGCGACCTCGGCTACAAGACAGCCTTCCTCGCTTGTATGGTACAGGACCAGGATACACGGGTCGGTTTCCCAACTCGATTGTGGCTTCTGAGGTCTAGCCCAATGAGACTTACCCCCCCCCCCCCTTTCTTCATCCCGGTTCACTCAGTCGGCAGCGACAAACATCCGCGGCGATGCGACTGACGGCGAGGAAGAGCAGCAGGCTTTCGTCAACTCGCTCACAAAGGAAGAGCTTGAAGAGCTTCAAGCCATGGTCAACATGCCCCAAATCTACGCTCGGCTCGTCAACTCGATCGCACCGACCGTCTACGGGCACGAGATCGTCAAAAAGGGCCTCCTGCTCCAGCTCATGGGTGGCGTCCACAAGCAGACGAGCGAGGGCATCAACCTCCGTGGCGACATCAACATCTGCATCGTCGGCGACCCGAGTACCTCAAAGTCGCAGTTTCTGAAGTCGGTCGCAGTCCTCTTTTGCTCCGCATCTGCTCTAAGCCCTCTGACCTACTCGACCTCCCAAATAGGTACATCTGCGGCTTCCTCCCGCGAGCCGTCTACACATCTGGTAAGGCGTCCTCGGCTGCTGGTCTGACGGCCGCCGTCGTCAAGGACGAGGAGACGGGCGAATTCACGATCGAGGCGGGCGCGCTTATGCTCGCCGACAATGGCATCTGTGCAATCGACGAGTTCGACAAAATGGACATTGCCGATCAGGTTGCGATTCACGAGGCGATGGAGCAGCAGACCATCTCGATCGCCAAGGCCGGCATCCAGGCGACGCTCAACGCCCGGACCTCGATCCTCGCGGCCGCCAACCCAGTCGGCGGACGCTACAACCGCAAAATGTCGCTCCGGGCTAACGTCGCCATGTCGGCCCCAATCATGTCGCGCTTTGACCTCTTCTTCGTCGTTCTCGACGAGTGCAACGAGGACGTCGACCTCCATATTGCCAGCCATATCGTCAACGTCCATCGCTTCCGGGACGCCGCCATTAATCCCGAGTTTAGCACCGAGGCTCTCCAGCGCTACATTCGCTTCGCGCGGACATTCAAGCCCAAGCTGACGGCCGACGCCTCGGCCGTCCTCGTCGACAAGTACCGCCAGCTCCGGGCTGAGGATTCGGGCGGGCTAGGAAAGAACTCATATCGGATCACCGTTCGGCAGCTCGAGTCGCTCGTCCGGCTCTCGGAGGCAATCGCGCGAGCCAATTGCAGGACTGAAATCACGCCGCCGATGGTCCTCGAGGCCTTCTCGCTCCTCCGCCAGTCAATCATTCACGTCGAGAAGGACGACATCGACATGGACGAGGAGGACGACGAGGCTGCGGCCGACGTCAACCCGTTCAACGCAATGGATGTCGATGACCCGGAGCTGGATGCCGCTCAGGTCGCGGCGGCCGAGGCGGCCGAGTCATCCTTTGCTGCCGCTTCATCATCGTCGGGCCCGGCCGGCTCGGGCGGCGCGAACGGTGCCGCCGCCGTTCCGCCAGCAGCGGTGGACGCGCCACCGGCGAAGAAGAAGCTTCGTATCACGTACGACCGCTACATGGCCATCATGAATCTTGGTGCGTCTTCTCTCCCTCAGTACACCCCTCCGCGCTCCCTTAGAGACAAATGCTGAAGCCTTTACAAATCCCAGTCGTCATGCACCTCGCCGAGGCCGAGCGGACCGACCATCCGAGCGTCGACCGCGAGGACCTCGTCGACTGGTATCTCGAGCAGCGCGAAGCCGACCTGCAGACAATCGAACAGCTAGAGGAAGAGCGCGAGCTCATCGGCAAAGCGTTGAACAAGCTCGTCAAGGTGCGTGCCCCTCACACCTGTTGGCTTGGCTTGTCACCACTCTTGGCGTCTGACACTCTGCTCGGTCTGACAGGACCAATACCTGCTCGAGATTCGGGGCGACATGGCCGACATGGGCGCGTCGTCGGCAATTGAGGGTGCCGAGGCCCCGGCCGAGGCCCTGGCAGACCCAGACAAGATCTCTTATATGATCCACCCGCAGGTCGATCGTGCGTCTTGCTCTCGCGACCGTCATTGTCTCCGCCGTTCCCGTCCCGATGCTGATCAAGGCAGACATTGGGCTCGTCTGCAGTCACCGACCTTTCGTCGTCGCTCGTCTGAAACCCGTCCAGGGCTCTCCTCTCCCCTCGTTTTCTCTCGTCTTCCCGGGTTGCGCGCGTGTGCGCTTGATCGACTCTCCCGCTGTTGTACCTGGATCCGCATGGACCTTGCTTTCCGCCCCATCTGAGCAACAGTCAATTTGTGAGGGCCTACAAGTCCGAGATACCGGGCGTCATCATTACACAAACACGATACAAGAAGGTGGAGAGGGCTGGCGGTCGCCGCATACAAAGTGAGGCAGGATGAAGGCAGGGCGGGGTGCAGGAGACGTCCCGCCCGAGAACTGGTGGCGCTGCGATTGCGGCGCTCAACGTGGTATGGCAAGGGGTGGGTGGATCGTGAGCGTGACAGGGATAGGGCGAGGCAGACGTCTAAGGGACCCTGGCCCTTACCCTGACGCTGCAAGGCAGGGTATGCTTTTGATGCTCAGGTCGAGATCGCATGCGCAGCGTGAGCATTCACTGATGCGTGAGAGGACTAGACGAGGTTGTCTAAGCCGATGAGACGTCGACAAGCCGGAGAAGCGCCGCCTCACCGACGCTGCCTTCGCGCTGGGGAGCCTTGAGCTTGTCACCTTCGTCATCGACGACGGAGGTGGCCTCGGCGGCTTGACCGTGCAATTCGACCGAGGCAGGCGACTCAATCGACGTCTCGTCGAGACTCTCAACGAGGTCCTCCTCCTCGCCGCCCATCGCCTCGCTCATTCGAGGCGGCGTGTGCGACCACGCGCCGAGCGCCCAGCCGGCCCAGCTACCTGGCTCAGCCCCAGGATCAAAGCCGCCACCGACGCCGTTTGACGAAATGGTGCCTGAGCCAATGCTGCCGCCGGTTGAGGACCGGGCCTTCTTCAAACTCGCCGACGAGGGCCCTGGGCTGGCGGCGGCGGCCGCCATAGGAAGGAATTGAACATTCTTGGCCGGCGTGTGCGGCCGCGTGAGAGAAGCCGAGGTCGTGCCAGAGTTCCGACCGGTACCAAGCGGGGTGGGAAATTCGGGATAGCGGAAACCTAGGCGGTAGAGGTAAGTCAGGAAGTCAGCCAGGCAGTGACAGAGCTTTCAAGGGAGCCCTCCGACGACGCACCTGGAAACGGCAGCGGGACCGACGCCGCCTCCGGGTCGAGGGCCGACGAATTATCAATCTTGACGAGCATCTCTTGTGGAAAGTGGGGGTGGGGGTCGATCGAGACCACGTCCTGCGAGAGTGAGTCTTGTAAGCTTAAGTCCGTTGGCCGCGCGTGCAGCGAGAGCCTTGGGCAAGACGATCGACGCAGACACACCTCCATTTCAAGCAGGGCAATCGCGCTATTGAACTCCCTCTCAGAAGCTTTTGGAAACTGACGCTCGAGCAGAGTCCAGGTGTCCTCCTGTGAGGAGGGGGAAAATCGGGGAATGAAGGTCAGCCGGCCTGCGTTAGCCGGAGTGAAGTCTGCTTGCCGCAGGCCGGCGCGACGCACCTGGCCGGGCGAGAAAAGGAGGTGAATGTGAATGTGGGCGGCGAGCTGCTCCTTAGCCGTCAGGTGCGAGACGTAAGGGACAAGCGTCGTGTCCTCCCCCGCTGCGACGGGCACGTCGAACAGAGTGCGGCGAAGCGGGTCGGCGGCGGCGGCCATGATCCGGCTCGCGGCGAACAGGGAGCCGGTGAGCGGGTCGACAACGACGACGGCGCGGGCCGGGAGGCGGAGAAGCTCGAAGAGCCAGCGGCTGAGCAGCTGGACGCCTGTGGCGAGGCTCGCTATGGTGGACACCTGCGCAGAAAGCTAGACGGCGCGAGCTTGTTGCTGCAGGAGAAGGTCAAGGGCGGGGATTGGCAGGAGCGTGCTGCTGCTGAGTGCGGCGGGTTCTCGCCGGGAGGCCGGCTCGTGACGCGGCGGCAGGCAAAGGTTGTCCGGGACGAGACGGGCACGTGATGGGCGGGCGAGAGAGGCAACCTTCGAAAGCTGCAGAGAGGAGAGAGTGGTGTCTGTGCGGAGAGAGCGAGTGCTGGCAGGCTGAAGGATTGTCCGGGTTCGGGTGCAGCAGCAATAGCACGTCAGAGTCAGCGAGCCGAGCGAGCCGGTAAGGCGGACCGGCCGCGCAAGCACAAAACAAACCAACGAGCTGGCCGGCCAGGTACCCCGGGCTGCACACGCACTTTGCGGCGATGCGGGCAAGCGGAAGAGTTGAGAAGCCTGGGGCGACGCCTTGTCCGTCGTCGAGGTATCCTCTTGACAAGAAGACAGCTGCTCAGGTGTGAGAAGAGCCGGAGGAGCGTCTGCCGTGCGCGAGGCTGACTGTCGTTGCCAGTGCCGCCGGCAGTTGCTCAGCGCGCGCGCAACGGAAGCAGACCGGCGAGAACGCCCGAGCCCTGCGGCGATAAGAGACTCAGCCGGTCATCATCGATCAACTTCTCATCTGTCTCTCTCTCTTTTCGGCTACGACAAAGAAGCATATACAACAGATGAAGGCCTCGTCCGGCGTGAGAGGCGTCGACTAGGTCACGATATGTGTGGGAGGGCACCGTGGATTTGCACGGGCAGATGATTGCGCCGAGAGCCCGAGATCGGGGGCCGCCCGCCGTTCGCCTTCGGTGTGCGGAGAAGAGCCGTCGGACGCTCCCCTCAAGAAGGCTTGGCCGGTGGGACTCGGACAAGCGGTCGGCCTCGTGCACGAGTAAAGAGGGTAAGGAGTTCGCTAGCTGAGAAGCAGATGCCCGGAGCTCTACAGCAAGTTGGCGAAGAATCCGCCCCGCTTGCGCTGCTCGGCCGGCAGGGCGTCTTGCCGGAGCTCGGAGAGCGACTGAAGCGAAGCCATGACCTGATGCAAGCCGAGAAGCAGTTGTCAGACGCGCCTCACGATGAGCACAGTGGGACAGAGGCACACCTTCTCTAATTTGTCCTTCCGCTCCTGAAGCTCGAGGTGGGCGAGAACCGTTGGGTTTTCGCGCGCGAAGTTAGGATCGCGCTGGTGGATGATAGCGCGGCGTTAGTGAGCGGATAGTAGCGGTGACCGACGAGCAAGGAGACGGACGATAAGTGCCGGACGAAGGCCGGTGTCGATGCCGCTCGGGAATTGATAAAAGAAGGGGTCGAGCAGCTCGACGTCTGCGGCGGATTAGAACGAGGTGAGCAAGGTCGTCACGCTCGAGCACGGCGCAGCTGGCGCAGACGCACTGATAAACATGGTCGAAGTATAGGCCAGCTTGTCGGCGACGGCGTTGAGGAAGGCCTCGGGGCAGAATGCCTTCTCGTCAGGGCCCGAGCGACAACGGCGCGAGCGAAGGGCCTGCTTGCGGAGCTTGATGATATTGAGCCGATCCTGAAGGAGGAGCGCATGGCGGGCTGGCAAATGAAGAGGATTAGATAAGGCGAACGGTCCCCACAGCTAGCAAAGCTCGGAGCGCACCTTCCGGTAGGTGGGCGACATTGTACCGGTACGGGTCCGCCGGTGGCACCGACTCATCGACCTCGGGCTCGCCTCGGCGTTGACGCTCGATCTTGCGCTTGGCAATCTCGCGCTTCTCCTTCTCGACGTCACCCACGTACTTTACAAGCCCGTCAAGTGTACGCCGGCCGCCGACGCGATTCCGGATCTCGGCCAGCTTGGCCTCCATCAGCCCGCGCTCGCGTTCCATGAGCGCTTCGGCCCGGACACGGCCCATCTCCCACTCGCGGTCGTCGAGATCGACGTCATACTTGTACGGCTTGATGCAGTTCTCTACCTGATCGCTTGTCACGCCCACCCGGTCGCGGAGGATTGAATGCGAGAACTGTACGATTTGCTCGCTCGCCGACGCGTGGAATGAAAAGGGCTCACTCTGAGCGAGCTGATCGATCAGCAGCCGGAGGCCGTCGGCAACGAGCGTCGTCGATTCGCGCCCAATGCCCGACTTCGTCAGGAGTGACTTGGCCGTCTCGAGCTTGTGAACCCACGTCGGATCGACGTCGGCCTCGGTTAACTTGCGGTCTTCGGCAAGAGCTGCGAGCTCGACGGTTCGTGGGTCGGCCCAGTAGAGCGAGTCGAGCACATTGAGCACCTTCTCGTCCAGCTTAGCCTTGAGCTTCTCCCGGATCTGCGGTTTGGCGAAGTGCGTCGAAAGGTCGCGGAACGTCGCTTTGAGCGTGTCTAGCGTCTCGGCGACGTACGACTCGGGCGACACCCGCCGATCGTTGTATTGCACCTGCAAACGGTCGTTGCGACGCTTCAATAACAGCCATACGTGAGCAGGGTGAGCAAGACCACAAACCTTGAACTGGTACGTAGCAGCCTCTAGCTCGAGCTGAACGGCGTTGGTGATACCGTGTAAGCTGCCAGCCATGCTGCTCTCTAGTACCTTCATCAGCTTGCTCCGTAGCGTCCCCGTACCAACGAGCACGCCCTCGTCCTTGGCTGCCGCGCCGCCGAGCAAGCCACCCGCCGTTGCCGGCTTCGCTCTGGGCGGCTGGAAGAAGCGAGCGTTTTCGCCACCAAAGAAAGCGTCCTCTTTCTGCATGACGGCACCCGTCAGATTGGGCCGCTCGCCGCCGCGGGTCGGCCGCTTGTCGGGCTTGCAAACGACGCCCACGTAGCCGAGATGAAGCGGGTAGCGATTGCCCTGAAGGATCTGCGCGCCCTGCGCAGCTGGAACTAGGTCCATCTTGGTGACGACGCCAATCGTCCGGAGACCAAGCGGGTCGACAGCTCGGCTTGCACGAAGGGCAGGCGAGTTGGCCAAGTCGACGTCGGCCGCGCAGACGGCGAGGATGATGTTGGGCTCCTGAATGTACTTCTCGCAGAGATCCGAGATTTTCTCCTTTAGTTCGGGCGGCTGGTCCATTGAGGCCAGCTGAATGTAGCCCGGTAGATCGATAAGCGTGAGATCAGGCACGTGCGGCGAGTAGATGCGAAGGTCAATTGGCTCGTCCGAGACAGCCTGCTCTGCCGGCACGCTCAAATTCAGGTCCGTGAGCGTCTTCTGGATCGAGCCAAAGTCGGTGACCTTGGAGATTCCCAGTGCGGGGAAGTCGCCGTATTCGACTGGATTTGGGCGTGATGCTGTCGGCGGCGTGTGGATTAGCGTGAGCTCAATCGGTCGCCGGGTGACCATGTTATCGCCTCTGCGTAGGGGCCAAGCCGGAATTCGAATCAGATCCGTACGGGTTAACATAGCACGAGGTTGACTCAAACTCACTTGGGCAAAAACTCGTGACCGACAATCGCTTCGAGGACCGAGCTCTTGCCGCTCGACTGGGAGCCGACGACGACGATGCTCGGCAGTTTGAGTGCCTCGCTCTGGTCGATCGACAAAAGGACCTGCCGAATCTCAATGAGCTTCTTCGTGAGAAGAAGCAGGGTCGAGTCCTGCACGCTTTTGCTTGCGCTGACGGGCGGAGGGCCATCTAAGTCGGCCTCAGCCTCCTCGTCCGGCGTCGATGTCAAGAGTGCGCCCGTAAGCGCAGCGAGCGTGGTCGACGGGCCGCCGTCGGGCTCTGCTCCTCCGGCTGGACCGTCATTCTGACCTTCCTGAGACCCCGATGCACCCTCAGAGCCGGGCTCTCCCTCAGTAAACCATGTCCAGCCCTCCTTGAGGCGCTGCTCGAGCCCATCAAAGCCCTCGCGCGCAGAGTCTGATAGCGCGCCGAATGTCTGGCCGAACGAAGAGGCCTGCTCGCCAAACCTCTGGCTAAAGGAGCCGGCCTGCTCACTTGCCGTCGTAAAGAGCGAAGACGCTGTGCCCGAAATTTGATCCGTGATTTTGTCGAGGGCGGATGTCGCCTGGTTGCGGAACGCTACAGGCGGGGGGCGGAAGCATACGTCAGAGGCTGGCTCTCGTCCGCGCGCCCTTCAGGAATAACGTACAGTCCAGCTGGTAGGCCATGGCGCTCACGCCGCCCGCACCGATCGCTGCACCACCGAGTGGCACCCTCAGGCCCCGACCGAGCATGCGACCGAACGTGCCGAAGCTAAGCGCCCGGACCTGGACCTGAGAGAGTGGCCGAGCGCTCTGCCGCGCGGCGGGCGTCCACAATGCCGGTCGCAGCGCTCTCGGCCGAGGGGGCAAGATGAGTGTTCGCTGGCTGGCGAGCGGCTGCCTGGTGCCGAGCGAACGGGCGGCAAGGCGAAACATGACAGGCCCGACAAGCGGCCGACCGAGATGAGAGGGCAAGCGCACTGCTTCGAGGCGTGCAGCGGCGGCCGTGGTAGCAGGTGGAGGACGGCGAGCCGTTGGGATGCAGGCTGAGCGATGCCAGTCCCTCGTTACTATATCACGATGATTTTGGCTCCCACGATCGGAGCGGCAGGTGGCCTGCTTGAGGTCTGCTTGAGTACTGTAAGTAGGCGATGGGCAGCCCTAAAGGCAGTGGCGGTCAAGGGCATGCCTCTTGGTCGGCTGACCTTCGAGCTTCGCCTAGGGCGCCGCCGTCGTGCCGACTCTCCGACCACATCTCGCCCTCGTCTCGGAACCGGTTGTCCCCTTCCTTACCGAAGATGGCCGCGCCCCCTAAATACATCGCAGCCGTAGGTACCTGGCTCCTCAACATATCACTGTGAGTTGTATCAGCTGACAAGATCTTCCTGCAGGACGACGACGACGACTCGACCCTGTCGTTCACGCAGCCGTCGCTCGCGCCGCCCTCGGGCGACTATAGCCAGGCCGGCCCCTCGGCAAGTCCGGTGCGCCACGCATCGCCCAATCCACTCGAGGGCAGGATAGGTAGCACACCTGGCGGCGGTACCCGCTCCAATATTGGCGGTGTTCGCATCGAGACGGTGAGTACTGGATCCTGCTTCAAACGAAACCTGTCGCATCGGTCCGGCAACCAAGCTAATGCCTCTTGCTCTCTCTTGCTTCGTAGCGTTACACTGGGCAGAATACGCTCGACGAGCCCGTTTCGGAGACGATTGTGCGTTGCTCGCCCGCTCTACTAGCCTCGCTCTGCGCCTGACATGCAGCTGACGTTGAGGCCCTGCCCGACTGACCTGCCTGCCAGCTCCGCGACCTCAAGTCCATCTACGCTAAGCTGCTGCAGGTACTCTACCCGCCGCGATCATCGACAACCTCGCTCGGCTCGGCCGCAACGAGTCGCGAGGATCTTCTCCGCGAATGGGACCTCTGGGGCCCGCTCGTCATCTGTCTCGGGCTAGCCATCATGCTCTCCATCGATGTGAGTCGTCGCTTTCTTCGTTACCGTATGCGCCTGGGCAGCCATTTGTTGAAACATGCTTCCGACGGTGTCTGCTCGCCTCAGGCACCGGCATCGCAGAGCATAGAGGCCTTCTCGATGGTCATTTCGCTCGTCACTGTTGGCAGCACGATCGTCACGATCAACGCCAAGCTGCTGGGCGGCAAGGTGTACGTTCCTCGAGGACACCCCGGGATAAGGACCTCCCAGGCTGATACGCTTGACGACTCTCTCATCGGGCAGCTCCTTCTTCCAGAGCCTCTGCGTGCTGGGCTACTGTCTCGCTCCACTGCTGCTCGCTTCAATTTTATCCTTCTTCTTTCACGCGATCTACATCCGCGCGCCGGTCTCGTTCCTCGCCGTCGGCTGGGCCGTCTGGGGTACGTCGCCCTTTCATGCGGAATGCCTCTCATCTCGTTCAAAGAGTACTGAACCTCTTTCCAATCCTCCTTGTCATTTTCTGGTCGGCAGCGAGCGTCAACTTCCTCAAGGGTGCCAAGCTCCCACAATCGCGCCAGATCCTGGCCGTCTACCCGCTCTGTCTCTTCTACTTCGTGTTGGCGTGGATGATTCTAATCCAGTGATTGTCAGGACGTGTCGGGCCGGCTGTCATCTGTGCGCGACCAGCATCGATCACATGCGATACAGAGCAGGCGTCCTTTGTCCCTTTCCCTTTAGTGTGTCTGCCAAGACGACGAGTAAGAGGTCAAGAGGCGCATTGCACTTGAGACGGACAGGGGTGGAGAGAGAATCGGGTTGTTGGAAGTCAAAAAAGGACAGAGACTTCTGAGCCAGCCGACCTGCAGACGCATTCAGAGTCGAGTCATTCTTATCAAGTCGCGAGTTTCACGATTCGATGAACGGGACGATTGGAGTGACCCTATACCTTCCGCAGTCACTCCGGTCATTCGACGTCGCCATTACGAGCGTCCGCTGACGTCGCTCCCTTTCCGTCGTACCTCACAACAACCTGACGGGCCAATAAGACGAACCTACTTCGATATCCTATTCACTCATCATCATCATCAGGTTCACTCATCATCATCATCAGGTACAACAGGTTTCGTGTCAAGTGCTACAGATCAACGGGACCACGTGACTAGCGCCCAATGACCCTCAGCGCACCCTCAGTTCCTTCACTGACGCGCCAGCCCTGAAGCTTGAGCCTCTTGCTGATCGCCGGTCGCAAAACGGCGCGGGCCTGGTCCGAATGCAAACCTCGACCGGTGATGATGGTGAACGGGGTCGAGCCTGAGGCAAGGATTCGGAGATCATGAGCGGGTGAACGCGCGGGTAAACACGCGAATCAAGGGCTCGGCGGGGACGCACGAAGACTGGTATCTTCCCACCAGGCGCCTACGCTTTCGTCGACGACATGCGTAGCCTGATAGAGGTTGAGGCCGTGCAGGTCGATGCTAGTCGACGTCGTTCTATAGGGCAACTCGGATCAGCCAGTCATCGCGGCAGTTGATTTATAGCCGACGCACCTCGTTGATGAGTATATCTGGTCCTTTGCGGCCTCCAAACCCAGCGCTCTGGATGCTTCGTTGTGCTTGCGAGCCTGCGATACGACAAGTGGGAACACAATCAGCGAGATCCTACTTCGCGCCCCCTGCAAGGTGACGAACGAACCTGCTCAGCGTAATGCGCAGCGATCGTCTTGCCGTGGTTAGTCGCATTGCCGCTAGAGAAGTAGCGCGATGCGCTGCGTAGGGCCTGAGTGTGGAGAGAAACGGAGAGCGTCAGCCAAGGGATGCGAATGGCCAACCGTGTTCACCAGTCTCTGGGCCGTTGGGCGAACCTCATCGCGCAGACGGCGCTCCCTCGCCTCGCGCTCCTTGAGTGCCAGCCAGCCGCCCTTTTTGCTCGTCGTCGTATTGGCCTCGAGCTGCCGTGCGACAGCAACACCTCCACCCTTGTAGGCCGGGATACTGTCGGCCAGTGGATGGAAGACCATGGGTTTGCCGCTCGGCGCAAACTTGGTCCGCTGAGCACGACCGCCCGGGATCTGAAAGCCTCCCTTGAGCTTAGCAGCCGGGACGATGGGCGACGGTGGGAGGGGAACTGAGTTCGGCGCAGGATGACTCGGCAAGTTGCGCGAGGTTGGATGCATGTGCGTCGACACGATGGGCCGCGCGAGAGGTTTATGCCGAAGCACCGGCGACGAAGGGGCCGAACTCGGCGGCGTGCGCAGCGGCGATGGTTTGACTGCAAGCTTGTTTGGTATGGCTGAGGGAATGAAGAGGCCGTCATTGAGGGGGCCAGGGTCCCCTGATCGCTGCTTGATGTTCTCAAGCAAGGCCCAGAGATCCAGCGCGGTGTCAACCTCGCCCGCTGAGGCAGCCCAGACGACAGCGAGGACTTCGGCCTGACGCTTATCAGGCGTCGAGTCGGAGAAGACGAGCATCGCTAGGTAGTCGACCTCGCACGAAGGTTTCGGCCGATTGAGCGCCTGGAGGGACGCCACAACGTTGGCATAGGTCGAGCCCGAGGCCGATGAATGAAGGTAAGCGTTGAAGTGGCTAGCCGAGGCCTTCTTCGTTGTCGAGCCGAGGATGGCGGCGAGCGATGTCGCAATCGAGCTCATCGCGACCCAGGCATTACTGTCGGCCTGCGATTTGCTCTTGACCATTGCGGGGGCGCCTAAACTTCGGCTCGACGTGGAGGGAGACGGAGCAGGCCGGACGAGGACGCCTGCGGGCAGCCCCCCCACCAGAGTCTTTTGCACGCCGGCCTTCTTGCTCTTAACCTTCGATTTGGATTTGACGGATGAGGCCCGCGAGATTGGCTTTGAACCGACAAAGTCGTCGGAGGTGAGGCCGTGCTCCCACAAGTGGTCGCGCGGGTTGGCGACGTCGGAAGCGACTTCGCTCTCGCTGTCATCGAACCCTGGCTCCCAACGCTGGTCGCGCTCGGCTTGCGAGAGTCCAGCCCAGGCCTCAGCCGATTCCGCGCCCGACAGGTCGTCATCCCAACCGCCGGCCTCCTCAGCCTCGCGGATCGCTTCCATCGAAAGTAGGTGCTCAACGACAACCGTCATTTTGCTCCCAGGACACTCGTCGAGCGCTTGCTCAAGGCTTTCGATTGCGCTGTGCGATACCGGGGAAGGCGAAGAAACAGCAAATTGCGCGTCAATGGTCGACCGCGAGCGGCAGCAGCGAGACCAGGCCGACAACTGACGAATAAGGAAACAGCATTTTGAGAAACTCGACATTGTCCTCGCGCGAGCTCGGCGTGCCGCTGATGCTTGTGCCGTCTGTCGATGAACTGCTGCCGCTGCCCGAAGGCCAGTCGGCTGCTGCGCCGCCGCCAGAGGTTGAGCTGTCGAGCGACCAACTGGCCAGCATGCGCTGAACCTCGTCCGTGTCAGCTTCGTCACCCTCATCGGATGAAGGGTAGAAGTAAGGTTCGGCCTCGGGCGTCTCATCGGCGAGCAAGCGGAGTGACGTCTTGATGAGGCCGAGCGAGCCCGCATCCTCAGGGTCGTAGTCGAGCAGGAGCGAAGCGATCAGCTGAGGCGGCAAGAACCCGATGACGCAGTCAGGTCAACATCTGTGGTCCAGATACACGAAAGGAAAGGAGAACGCGACACACAGTAGGCGACAGTGGCGGATGGAACTCTTCCTGAACATGAGAGCAGAGTCGATTTGTTTAGATAGGCGAGCTGATCAGCAGCTCGGAGGGACGAGAGGGCTGAAAGGGAACAATAGGCCCTCCGCCCGCAGACGAACTTTGAGCTCCTCGTACAAAGCGTTATCCGACATCGGGACGGATCCGGTGCGGCAAATAGAGCTGACAAAGTAAAGGATCGGTTGCTGAGCCGCTGCTGAGGGCACGAGAAATGAATGGCGAAGGGGGCGGTGAGGAAGACGAGCCGAAGGGCGAATGAGAAAGGAGGCGCAGGCGTTGTCGGAGCGTGCGTCCCGCGCTGCATCGGCGCGCGCGGCGGGCGCATCATCGAGACGTCCGCGGACGATCGACGAGTACACCCGCCTCCGACCTCACCTGTATCGTCTATCTCCGCCCTGTCTGCTGCCTTCTCATCCTACCTCAGTGTCCCTCCTTAGCTCTCCTCGCTGGCGGCGGGCAGCGCGCCGCACCCCGCTCGCGCTCGGCGGAGCCTGCCTTTTCGCCCGCTTCCCGTACCATCATGACCTTCACTTTCACACCCGAGCACGATTTCCAATTTTCGCTCCTGCGCAAATGACGAGGATGAGGAGGCGGTCATGGAGTAGGGGGCTGAGCAAGACCGTGTACAATGGGTAGATAAGCAAGGAAGGCAAGGAGGGGAGGGATTACAACGAGGGGCGAGGGCAACAGCAAGGAAACGAACGGGACCGGCGCGAGTCTACAACAGCCAAGTGAAGTGAAAAGGAGGATAGAGGGAAGGACGATGGTGTACAGACCTCTACTCGGCCCGCATCTCGACGCGGACCGCGCCTTGCTCGGACGAGGCCGTGATGCGGCCCTCAAGGTCAGGCTTGCCGGCCCAGCCCCAGCCGAGCGAGGCCTCGACGACGCCCTTTCCAAAACGGGCTTGGCGAACGACGAGCTTGCGCGAGAGACCGAACGGATCAGGAATTGTCGCAGTACCACCAGCAGACGACGGCGGAAAGAAAGTTTGGACGAGCCCGCGATGGGGCGAAGTCAAGGAAAAGTAGCCCTGAAAGCTCGGTGCTAAGCTGGCCTCAATCGAGCCGGCCGTGTGTAGTGAAGCTTGAAGCGGAATGTGTGGCAGGTGGTCGAGCACCCGGAGCGTCACATTGCCAGTAGCCGAGTTGGCAGTAAACTTGACTGGGTGGAGGATGGGGAGCTTGGGCTGGGCTGGGAAGCCCGGCTTGGGAGCCGGAAGGCGGTCCAAGGAAAGTCCTGACGCCGGAAGAGGCGAAGGCATGTGTGAAGAGACGAGTGAGACGTTGGCAATGACGGCTCCACTAGCGAAGACAAAAGCCAAAGAGGGCAGTCAGCTACCGAAAACTTGTGGCCGCCTTTGAATGGAGCAGGAAACAAACCTCTGCGAGTCGATCCGGCAGACGCAGTCGGGCTCGATGAGCAACGAGCCAAAAACGACACGACCGCCACCCTCCGAGCCGGTCGATACCTCGAGGCTTCGGCTGACGCGCATCGCGCCGACCATAATATCGGTCTCGTCGCGGCCGATGATGGAGAGGTCATCGACGTCGAGGCCCTGATTAGCGGTGCTCGTGTTGGTCAATCTGGTCGCTTCGGTGGAGGCCAGTGTCAAATGCGCACCTCGATCAGGACCTCGCCGCGCAACATGCGGACGCTGAGAGCGGACCACCCGGGCTCGCGGCCAAACGCTGGCAGCTCGGCATCCTTCGTTAGAAGCATGTCGCCGACAAAGAGTGACCCGAGTACGCCATCAACAACAAGGCTTGAGATATAGCGATCCGTGTACTCGGACATCGGGATAAGAATTGTCACGAGGAGATGGGCGGGCGTCTTTGAGGCCGACTGTGGGCGGACAGGCAGAGTAGGAGAGGTGAAGGTTAGCTTTCAGCGACTTCCGTACGTCGTCCCAGTCGCAGCTACACCCGAGTCACAGGCACGCACGTATATCCCGACGCCGGCCTGGAGCGTGTCGCTCAATTGGCAGACCTGGATCGGCGCGCCTAACGCCTCGACTGAAGTCTTGACAACGACCTTGACCTCGCCCTCACTCCATGGACCCCACTGCGCGCTGTCATCGTCCTCGAGCCAGGGCAGTACACGGACGTCAATCTCGGGCTCGGTCGGGACGTCGTCGTCAGTCTCCTTGACTGGCCGGCCGAGGCGGCGCGGGCGGACGGCGCCGATGCGCAAGGCGAGGGTCGGCGTCGGCAGCGCGAGATTGTAGACGACCGTTGCTGAGGGTGTGACGGGCGCGCAGCCGACAACGTGGCCATGTTCGAGCGGGGGCAGGTAGTACGATGCGTTCCAACTGCGAGGAAGATCAAGGACGAAGCGATCAGTGGAAGGATGGGCTCGAAGGGCTCTAGCCTGGCCGGGTGAAGCGCACCGATTCGACGGCTGCTTCGGAACGTGTGGCGGTCGGGGTGGGTCTGGATTCGGCCTCGCTATGGGGCCCGGGATTGGACTCGGTAGCGAAGGTGCACTCTCCTCTTCCGGAAAATCAGATTGGCCACCAGAGTCATCGAGAACGAGGCCAATGACGAGCGCCGCCGTCAGGTAGATCGCAACGGCGGCGAGGAGGGCACGAAGGAGGCGAGCCCGGGCGAGTCGGCCAGTCTTGGTTGGGGTCGACGACTCTATTCCTAGCGGCGGCGGCGGCGGCGGCGTGTACTCTGGCGGGGGTGACAGCGAGCGAACACTCGCTGAATGGCGGGTGCTGCCCGAGAGGTAGGAGGTCCTCGACTGGCCGTAGAGTCGGCCCAGCAAGGGGTCTGTGCTGCTACTCGGCCGAGACGTGGAAGGGGGTCGCTGGGCTTCCAGCGCCGAGGGCGAAGGCGCAGGCAGCCCAGGCGCCTTGACGTCCTCGATGAGAATCATCCTGCGCTGTCGAGCAGAATGTGCGTTGGGGTGGAGGGGGAATGGGATAGGGCGATAAGGACGAGCTGACCCTCTAGGCCGAAGTATGCTCACGCGGACGCCGTGCCGGGCGGCCCAACTCGGTGCAACCAAACATACGCCCTCAGAATGAGCTCAGCGCGCAGATCCGGTTCACGACCAACCAGGCGCATTGATGTGCATTGCTCCTCTACCTATCGCCTGAGTCGGCGCTTTCTTGGCGCATTCGCACAGGCAAAGGAGAGGCTCTTCAACGACGTGCAGTGCAATCGTCTCTACCTTACAGCGACCAAGAAGGCATGACGTGCTTGCGCCGGTGGCGGCGCTGCTTCGGATAGTCCGTGGTCTCTTACGATGATCGCCCCCGGTGATTCAGTATTATGGCCGATGTCCCCAGTGATCGAAGAATGGCTAGGCGTAGACAAACGCCCAGAAGGACTGCTTGCCCGACGACGCCGTCTTCTCCTTGACCGATGCGACCGGTGGGCCGACGACGAACGACGCCGGGGTAAACGTTCGGTCGGCGTCTTCAGCCTCGCTTTCGGTCTCGCCTACATCGCCGGGTACGAACGCCGGTGCAAACCTGTCTGGCCGGTGAGGGAGGAGCCGACAATCTGTGTCGACCGGCAGCTGAGCGAGCGAGTCGGCGAGCGACGAGAGTGCTGCCGAGGACACCGACTCATCGTCCGACGTCTCGTCGTCCTCGTATGAGAGTGCATTGGTGTCCGACTCGCCAGCGCCGGTAAGAGTAGATGCAGGATCGCACGAAAGGGCGCCCGAATGAATCGCAAGGTCGCGGATGAGCGGCGCAAGCCGAGAGGCCGGACCGTCTGGCTCCGCCTCGCTCTCCGAGTCCCACGAACCCCAGTGACCACCGTAGGCTGTCGAAACCGTCACGGCGGGCCCGGCGTCGGTGTCGGTCCCCGACCCGTTCACGGATGAGAGGTCGGTCGTCGGAGGTGTATCGAGCGCGCCGCTGGCTGAGGTGAGTCGCCCCGACCGATGATGAGACGAGCGTGAAGGGGGAAGGAGGATGTGTGTTTGGCGCTTGCCGTCTGGTGTCGATTTGGAAAAGGACACCTGGTGTACGACATTGGTGGGGATGTCAGCGATGAAGACAAGGCATCGAAGGAAGATACGCACCAGGTTGTGGTGGCGGGCCACGCAATGGACAACAAAGCGTTCAAAACTTGCCCCGACCTCCCAGATCAGCGAGGCTGATCCTCTCTGTACCTCGACAATCGCCTCGGTCAGCGAGCCGCCTTCCTTCCCAACGAGAAACGGATCGACCACCCGTCGCTCCCGCAACTGGCGAGACGGGTTGACGACGACTGATCGACCAGCCTCGGCCACCCAAAGGTCAAGCTCGGCCTCGACAAGCTTAACGAGATCCTCGGCTCGGGCACCTTTGGACCTCAGCTGTCTCCGGACGCCCGTCAGCGACATGCTGTATCGCCCCGCTTCACCGCTGTGGGGATCGGACGTCGGCGGCGGAGGCGAGGGAGCAGGTCGCGTCCGGGGCAGCAGGTGGGCTGGCAAGGGCGAAGGGAAGGTCGGCTTGGAGTTTGGAAGGTAGAGCGTTGCGATTTCGGACCGAGTCGGTGGGTAGGCATGCGGATTGAAGGCAAGGGCATCTGTGAGAGACGGGTGTATGTTTGATAGGGCGTCATTGAGCCGCGAGGCAGGAGGTCAGGAGGCCATCGCGATCAGTACAAGCTTGGGCCGACCATCTCTTGACACCGACTAACCATTCTCTCGTCGATTGCGTGCCCGCCGACCCTCTACACGCTTTGGCGGCTTGCCGACCGAGAGGCCCGGTCGGCCATGATGATGGTGCGTCCGCTGCGGCTGGTGTAGGTGGGCGGGGATCGCCGGCTTCGGGTTGCGCAAGATCGCCGGCAGCGAGAGGGGCAGCGGGCCCGAGTCGGCAGACATGCTACCTGTCTCTTCAACGAGCGGCGAGAGTGACATGCAAAGGAGTTGTATCTGTGCGAGTCCAGGGGGATGAGGTAAGAGGTCGGCGTGAGGGGAGCCGGTGGCGATGCGAGGTCAAGCGCGAGCAGGCCAAGTATCCGGGAGCGTAGGTTGCCTCGCCCTCCGATGCGCGGCGCGGCAGGGCGTATTACCTCCCCCCCCCCCCTTCGCTGTGTCCTCCGTCCTTTGCACCGCTCCATCAGTCATCTTTTCTCTCCAAGGATCACACCTTCACCTAGTCTCGCCCCGCTCTGGCATGGCCCTCCGATACGAGGCGGCCAGTCTGCTCGCGTCGCTCGCTCGGCCTGCGGTGGCAAACGCATCAACCTCGGCCCCTCAACCGCGCCGACCGGCTTCGCGTAGGTCCTTACCTTTCGCCGCGGTCAGGTCGCCCCTCAGCGTCCGAGTCAGCTCGCCAGACTAACGCTCTTTGCATCCCTGGGCGCCGGTAGGCCGATCGTACTCGGCAGCAGGAACGGCCGTTGTTCGTCGGAGTGAGCCTGCCGACGACGACGGTGCCCTAGTCGCCCGCTTCCTCCGGCCCGAGCCCGGACGCCCCGCCGCCAGCGGCGACGATCCGACGACGAGCAGCAGCGTCAACGAGCCGTCGTCTTCAACGCCGCAGTCGATCTTGGCCTCAGCATCGTCACGGGCTCACCCGCCAGCCTTCCCGACGCTGCCAGAAAGTCCTTCCCCAGACGAACTCGCCTATCCGTTGACTACGCCCGGCTCGCGGCAGCCCTTGCCGTCGAGCTCAAAGCTGAGGTGGCCTGAGCTCGACCACTTGCCGGGGCTGAGCCGCCCTGGTTCAGGGAGCCTTACTGATCCAAAGGGCTCATCTACCGTACCGAATGAGGCATCTAAGGGGACCCTGACCGACGAAGAACTCTATCCGGCGCCGACTCTCGCCCTCGCTCGGCGGCTGTCGACCGAGGCCACTTCCTCCAGTGACATCGAATACCTGCTTGAGGCCGATCTTCAGGCTCGTCGGGAAGGACTTCCACTGCGAGCAGAGCTCGTGAGAGCTTGCGATCGACTCATAATCTTCACTTGCGAACGACATCGATTGAAGTCCGACGGGAGTCTCTCGGGGTGCGACGACTTCGATCTCGCTTGGCGCGAGGAGCGCCTCGCGATGCACACCATGCCCCTACGGCCGCCAAGGACTCTATCAAAGGACGAGCTCTATCCGCCAGCCACACTCATACTCGCAAGACGTCTCGCGCTCGAGGCGGACAACTTTGAGGACATCGAGAAGCAGCTCCGGGCCGATTACCAGCCAAGGTTACGGCACGCAAACAGCAATACGCTCCAGCAATTGAGTGACGCCTACAAACGCCTGAGTCACTTCACCTGGCAGCGGCGAAGAAGCTTGCTAAAAGGGCTCTCGCTGGAGCATGACTTCGACGTCGCCTGGCGGGCCAAGCTGGCTAAGTCGTCTTCGACCTCGTCGGACTCCGAATTATTTCCGGCATCCACTCTGAAGCTAGCCCGGCGCCTGTTCAATAAGGCTTCATCGCCAAAGGATATTCAAGCGGCTATCCGGGCCGACTTCGCCTCTCGCAAGGAAGCCTTCAGTGGGTCTGCAGCAGAATTCGGGGCCGCTTGCGATCTTTTAAAATCGTTCGTCTGCACGCTACGTGAGAAGGGGCGGCCCGGTACCAGCCTGTCACAGGCTGCTTTCCAAGATGCTTGGCGCCACCACCTAGACTTGTCAAAGGGCCGCTTTCGAAGGAAGTTAACGGCTCCAGAGATTCCGAAGCCGCCATCACAAACAGCTCGGCCGTCGAAGACGCCGACACTCGTTCCAGCCGCTGCGACGGGGTCGACGGCTACAAAGCGCTCGCCGCCAATACCACCGCCTGCCACTTTGCAATTGCTTTCTACCGCAGCCTCGACTGCTCCGAGGTTAGGCGTGATACCAGCAAGAACCCCCTTACCGACCTCCGAGGCTCCGAAGTCTCAGAGGCGGCTCAACTCGCCTGCAGCAGCAGGCAAGACGACGCCTTCGACAGCCACCGCATTGCATTCGGCAGCCAAGACGGGGCCTCGCACGCGGCCCAGCACCGTGCACGAAAAGACGTTGGCTTCAGCGCCCACGGCCGCAATCACACCCGCACCCGCGCCTCCAATGCCGACGCTCGAGTCGACCATGTCGAGCCTTCAACACCTGATTGACGTCTACTCGTCCTCGCTCGCGCCCTTTTCAGCAGTCCCTCACAGTCCGGCGGTGCTCTCGTCGGGCATGTCATTCCCCGAGGCGCTCGAGGCAAGGCAGCGACAAGCCAAGGTCCAGCAGGCCAAGGACGTCCTCGAATTAACGCGCCAGGCGCTCAAGAGCATGTTTCCAGACACAACGGCGGCTGCGACGTCGGCCACCACTGCTGCGCGTCAGCTCCTGTCGCCCCAGTTCGCCACGCCGGGCCTCAAGCAGAACGCACAGTTGACCCGATCGCCCTCTCAGGCTCCACCATCCGCGTCCGCATCCGCGCCGGGCATCATCAAATCACCGAAAGCGAAGCGCAAACAAGGTGGGGCGAAGCAGGCCAAAGCCTCCCCGAGTTTCGGCTTGGCTCAGTGTACGTCGACAGCCGGCTCGTCGTCTACGCCAAAACGGCAACCGGAGGCGACGTTCAAGCTGCCGACGCGAGCAAGCGACGCTGCATTGGTGATTGCCCCGCCGCGCACGACGAGGACCGACCCTTCCCGCAAGTCCTTATCGGCACCCGGCACGTCGTCCGCCGATGCTGGCCCTCTTCAATCGACGACGACTGTCGAGTTATCGGCGTTATCCGCGCCCGCAGGTCCTCCGCCTACGTCAAGTTTATCTGAAGCTGCAGTCGCCCCGTCGTCCGTACCCGTAGCGACCGACTCATCAACAGCGGTGAAATCCAGCCGCGCAACCGACTCGCGCCCGGTAACGGAGCCTCTCTTAGCATCGGAGCCTCCTTCGGCCATCAAGCCGGCGTCGACTTCGCTGTCTCCGTCCACCCCTCCGCAGAAGCAGCAGAAGGTGCTTACTAAGAAGGGCTCGGCTCCGTCGATGACCCGGCCCCTCTCGACCGCGGTGCCCGCTCATAGAAAGCCGTCGGCCGAGACCGTTGCTAGAGAACGCTCGCCTCCACCCGGCCCCCCGCGGCGTGACCTCACCCAAACCTTCGATTGGCGGCGAGGGGCGGCGTACAGACGGCTTGCCGTCCTTACTGATGGCAACAACGTCGCGCCGCCCCGGGCACTCATGACGTTCCCGAAGGTCTCGCCTGCCTCGTCCCAGATACCTGTGACCGGCGCAGTTCCCGAAGCCGAGTCGGCCCTCGTGCGCGAGACGCGGGTGGCCTTGCAGCAGCACGGCAAGTCTACTTTGCCAAAGCGGCGCAAACCGAACACCGGTATGCTGGCCGCTGCTGACGCAGCAAGTGCCATCGCGCCTTCTGAGCAATCAAGCCCAGGTACGCCCGTCATTGTCCGGAGCCAAATTGCCCGCGCTCCGGCCATTGTCGAGCCACTAAGGCCGTCGCCACCTCCGCCGCCACCGGTTCAGCTTGCGGTGGCCGAGCCCGGGCCGTCAGTTCCGACCGGACAGACCGTCCTGGACGCTTTAACACCTCATCAAGTTTACGCGATCGAAGAGCTCACTCGGCCCAACCTGAGCGTGACCCCTGATAACGGTGGGTGTTAATCTCGTCTACAATCG
The DNA here is from genome assembly GCA_014825765.1 of Cystofilobasidium macerans. Lineage (NCBI taxonomy): Eukaryota > Fungi > Basidiomycota > Tremellomycetes > Cystofilobasidiales > Cystofilobasidiaceae > Cystofilobasidium > Cystofilobasidium macerans. The sequence goes on along the minus strand of MVAP01000087.1, from coordinate 49,225 downwards.
AATCTCTTTGTGCTAAGCCTCCTACTCGTGCCACTCTCCAGCACACACCGATGAACCACCGCCAGCACCTATCGTCAAGCAGGTCCGGGAGGCGACCGAATTGAGGGACCTCATGGAGCTCGTTCAGAGTCTTGAGAAGACCCCTGAGAGGAGCGACCCGGTCGAGACTGGCACGTTTTGGAGCGACCTCATCCGTACGTCTTTGCTTGGCGGTGTTGCGCTTGTCAACCCGCGTCCAGGGGCTGATCTATCATGCCACTCGCCCGCACAATGATCACAGGGAAAAGCCGGCTTTTGAACAAGCTCGACACCGCGGCTTTGCCGATGCTCAAGGCTGACCTCCTCCGGGTTGAGCCACCGTCGTCGACCGACAAGGCGGTCCTTCGCGAGGTTCTGTACGACATTCTGTTGCCGATCGCCCAGAAGCAAGCTGGCCGAGAGATCAAGGCGTTTAATTACCGTCCTCTGCCGCTCACCTGCCGTACGCTCCGCCTATTTCTCAATGCGGCTCCGGCCGACCCAGTCATTTGTGCACTCGTCCTCAAGGGTTTCGCCATGCTGGGTGCCGACGGCGCACAAGATTTCCATGAGCTAGAGGAGGTCGTCCTTACGCGGTCGGCTTCGGCTCCCTTTGAGCCGATTCCAACCTCCGGCCCTAAGCGCAGAGCCGCGCAAGCCACTTGGGCGCTCGAGGCACTAGACTCGATTCGGCCGTTTGTCCACCCACGCGTGCTTCGCTGCTGGACCGGCGTCATCGACACGGACGACCTGCATTCTCACCGTCGTCGACTCATCTCCATCGTGGAACTTTTCAAGCCTGAATTGCAGGACAAGCCCTCCAGCCCTGACCATCCGTCTCTAAAGCAGGCAAAGCCTAGCAGCCTGTCCAATGTTCCAGCATTCCCACTGCCTACAGCGATGCCGCCCGCCATCCGGTTAATCGACGCCTACGTCGAGGCCTCGCTCAACAACCCGGCTGTCGCCCGCGATCCTTTCGCCCGCTACCTCGCCTGGCGCGCCTGGACGCAGGCGAAGCCCTTGTCGGACGCGGCGCATTTGCTCGACAGCGCCGTCTCTCGCTTCGGCCCCTTGAAGCCGCTGGAGGAGGCCGAGCGGCCCTTGGAGACGCATCTCGCCTGGGCTCTTCAAGACGTCAATGAATACGGCCGCTCCCTGGGGTACAAGAAGGTGGTATCGCGCGGCCTGCTCTTGACGACCCTCAGCCGACTCGCGGAGGGTGGACCGTTGCGCGTTGTGAAGCACCGCCCGGACTGGCCGCGCTCAGCATGAAGATCACGATACGACACCTTTTACGACTCTCCTGCTGTTTTCCTCCGCGAAGCGGGAAGCGGCTGCCGTACCTTGTCGATCGTCCGAAAGGAGTGAAGGGTTGAGAGGGAGCGGGGGGGGGGGACTGGGTAGGATCAGCAGAAAGCCAGGTCGCGCCTGACTCGTCTTCGTACGTTGCCTAACTCGATGAGCCGGTCATCGACTGCAGCCCGGCAGGATGTCAGCACTATCGCTCCGCAGGCCCCGCGGCCCCTGCAAACCCACCAGCTTCCGACACCAAATAATCGCAAGCTTGCATCGCACTACAAAGTCCTGAGAGTCGCGGATCCATGGTCAAAAATGCCAGAAAGCTCCCTCGCTCAAATTTCATAGCGATCCGATGCGATATGGATGCCAGCGAGGTAGATTTGAGCTCATTCGTGGTATCTTATGTACCACTTGGCGATTAGGCCTGGGCGACCACGTACGGACTAGAGCTCCTCGCCTCGCTCGCGCGTCGCTGCGGAGACCGTCCACGACCGCCTGGCTGCTGCGACGTCTCCCCATCTCCTTGCCCTGTCGCCGGCGCCTGCCTCGTTCGATCATGCCGCCCGCTAGCCTGTCAGTTCTTGTCGAGGGCGTCAAGGACAAGGTCGACGCCATGCTCGCCCACGGTCAGTGCCCTCTCCGTCGCTGATCGCAGCCCACCCCGGGAGCAGCCAAGCTGATGCTACGGGCGGTTCGTGATGACGCAGGTGACCGGCTGTTCGTCGCCCTAGGTGCCGGGAGTCTGAACGTCTATGCACTCGACTGGCGAGAAGGTGGGTGCCTGTTCCCGAACCTCTTTGGATTTGAATCGCGATAGACGAGCTGACAGACGCTTGTATGAGAAGATGGCGTGCCGCCTGGGGTCCGACTTCTAGAGGCCAGGAAGGCACTCGTCCGAAAAGCCATCGATCAGCTCGGCTTTGTCCGTCAGATCAATGCTCTGGTTATGCTAGCCGGTATGTGTCAGAACCAACCTCTGGCATCTTGAATCTCTGACCGGCTAAAGACCCGATCTCACCCGGTCTCCGTCGCCGACGGCCACCAGACACGAGCTTAACCTTGCTTGACCCGCTCACCCTCAAGCCGCATGCGACGCCTCTTCCGGCGACCAAAGGCGTCCTCTCGTTCGCGATCCACACCTTTGTCCGGTACCCGCCGTCGGATGCCCCCTCGTCGTCGACGGGGGCGCCGGGACCACCAGAGCTCGTGACACTGCTCGTTGTCGGACTCAAGCGGCGGCTGATGCTCTACTCATGGACTGATGGCTCGGCCTCGCCGTCACCAACTTCGCTCGTTCTGCCACACTCGCCGAGGTCCGTCGCCATCCTTTCATCGACACGGGCGATTGTCAGCTTTTCGAGCACCCACCAGGCGCTCGTCAACCTCGAGCCGCTTGCGCTCGAGCTGCCGGAGCTGCCAGCTGTTCCAGATCCGGCTGGTGCGGGAGGCTTGGCTGGAAAGGAGGAGGAGATCCGGCCAGCGGGCATGATGAGTGGGCTTGCCGGCGTGAGCGGCTACATGGGCGGTCTCGTCGGTGCAGGCAAGGGCAAGGCAGCTGTCCTTCGTGTCGCAGAGGGCGAGGGGCTCGTCGTTCGAGACGGTTTGTCATGACACTCCCCTCGTCCACTCTCGCTCTACACTGACCTGTTGCGCGATCCCTCTAGCAACCGCCGTCTTTTTCGACGCGGCTGGCGCTCCTTCACGGAGCAAAACGCTCAACACGCCTATCCCTTTGGAGGACATCCAGTCCACGTCGCCGTTCCTCGTCTCGCTATTGCCGTCATCGCACGGAGGGTCGTCGCTCCTGCCGCATGGCGCGTCCAGCGCGAGCTTGCCCGCCCACCCGGCAATACAGATCCGGTCCACCTCCAGCTTGACACTCCTACAGACACTGTCTCTGCCAACGCTCATTCCAGGCTCCACCACCGGCCCTCTTCACACACACACTCTGCATCACCTGACCGCCTCATCGTCGCCTAGTTCGCAGTCGTCAGATACTCGCCCGCCGCTCTTTGTCGTCTCAACACCAACAGAGCGAAGCGGTCTCGCGACCGAGAACGGGTCCAAAATCTGGTGGATCCCGTTCCAGCCGGTCGGCGACACGGTGGACGAGCTTGTCATGGCCGGCAGCTACGGCGAGGCTCTTGCCCTCGCCCAGACATCGGACACTCGTCAAGTATCCGATCGCGAGTCGCGATTGACACTCCTGCGAGCGCTCAACGCGCTCGCGCTGTTCCGAAGCCCGCGGGCCAGGGATAAGCAGAAGGCTGTCGAGGAATTTATCGAACTGGAGGTCAATCCAGCTCGAGTGGTTGCGCTCTTTGGCGACGTTGTCGGCTGGGAGCGCTTGAGCGTCAAGGAGGAAGACTGGGTCGAGATGTTTGGCGGACCGAAAGGGGCAGCGTCCGGCTTCGACGACAATGACTCGGCGCAGGACGACAGGGGCGAACTCGGTACGTCTAAACTGCGCGGCCGCGGCAAGCGATTATGAGCTAACGGCCCTTTCTTGCTTTTGCAGCCAATACAAAAGCCTCGCTCGAGTCGCTGCTCCACTATCTATCTGACCGGAGACAAAAGGTCCTCGGCATCTTACCGAACCTCCCCCCGTCGACCATCGCCTCGCTTGAAGCCTCGCCGCCGCTCTCTTCTGTCTCCAAGGAAGTCCTTTTCTCGATCCCGCCCAAGCCCATACCGGATCTCGAGATCGAACAAGTCTACCGGCTGGCTCAAGTTGTTGACACGGCCCTCTTCAAGACATACTTGCTCATCCGGCCCACGCTTGTCGGCAGTCTGTGCCGGCTTGCCAACTACTGCGAGGTATCCGAAGTTGAAGGCGTCCTGAAAGAGCGCAAGGTGCGAGCCGCAGAAAGCAGCAACACACTCTTCATTCATTGTTCGGTGACTGATGTCGGCATCGCGAGCAGAAATACTCGGACCTTATCGACCTCTACCGGACGCAAAAGAGCCATCAAAAGGCACTCGATTTCCTTAAAGAGTTTGTCTGCTTGGCCACGGGAACAACGTGTCAAGCCACTGCTGAACCCGTGTCTTCAACCTCTACAGGTTGAGCAAAGATGAATCGGAACTCGAGGACAAGCTCGAGCCGAGCGTGCGATATCTGCATGCGCTTGGCCCGGCGTACACCGATCTCATCTGCGAGACCTCGAGGTGGATCTTCGAGACCGACTTCACATATGGCATGAAGGTTCGTCTGCCACTGGCTTGCGCTCAATAACAGGGCTGATCGTCAGTGCCGCTTGGCGCAGATCTTCACCGCCGATCCGGAGACATTTGAGCCGTTACCGAAACACAATGTGATGCAGCACCTGGCGACAATCGGCCCCGAGGCCGAGATTAGCTTCCTCGAATTTCTCATCAACAGCCACGGCGACACGACGGCCGAGTGCCACGAGCGCTTAGCCGAGCTCTACATCAACGATACTAAAGAGCGGGTAAGGCAGAAGGGCAAACGGGCTGGTGAGCCCCCTCTGGTTCTGATAAAATCCAGATAGGTCTTCTGTCTGACCTCATTTGGTTTATTCTCGCCCCTAGACGAGTTCACGATTGCTTATGAGCGGGCGCTCGTCTTCCTCCGAGCCTCGACGTCTTACCGAGCGAATCGACTCTTGCGCTTTGTACCGGACGACGGTGAGTCATCTCAAACGCCCTTGGCCGAGATTGCCTGCTTCCGCGCCCACCTAAACACTCATTCGCGCAGACCTTTATGAGGCCCGGGCGATTCTGCTCGGCCGGCTTGGAAATCACGAAAATGCGCTCCAGATCTATGTCCAGCGGCTGCAGTCATTCAGCAAGGCCGAGGCGTTCGTCCGCGTTTCCGGGTTGTGCAATCAGCGACTTGCTGACTACCGTCTCGGGCATCACGTGTTATACAGATATTGCTTAAGGGTGCACGAGACAGAGCCCGAGTCGCGTGTCTTCCTCATACTCCTTCGGATCTACCTCGTACCCCGCGAGACGACGACAGGAGGATTGACAACGGCAGTCGCGTCGCCACCTCCGGTCCTCGTCGAGCCGGCCCTCGCACTCATCGGGCGACACTCGACCAAGCTTGACCCGGTCGAGGTCATTCCGCTACTCCCGCCCCTATTGTCGATGGCCGAAGTTAGTGCCTTCTTCAAGCGGACGCTCATAAAAGCTGCCAGTGACCACAGCCAGGGCCGCGTCGTCGCTCAGGTGGCCAAGAGCCGAAAAGAGACGCTCGACTGGAAGTTGCTCCGGTTACAAGATCGGCGCGTCCGAATTGCTGAGACGCGGCTGTTAGTGCCTTCGCTCGTTTCCTATTCGCAGTAGGGATGCGTGTGCTGACGCCATCGACGCCTTCGCAACCGGCAGCTGCCCGCAATGCAAGAAGCGCCTTGGCAACTCGGTCATCGCTATTCATGCCCCGCACGGCGAGGTGACGCATCTGCATGTGCGTGTTGGCGATAATCCGATTATTGGCCCGTTGAATCTGACTCCTCCTTCTCTCGCACGATAGTGCAAGGACGTCTACTCGATGACGCTGCGCGAGCGGGCCGTCCAGTCAGCTGCCTTCCTAGCGAGCGACTAACGTGGGCAAATGTCGCTTTTGGGTACGCCTTGCCGCTTGCCTTGCGCGCCTTCCCGGCCCTATATGATCATACCCACGTCGCAACCAATATAATGCCAGTAGTTGCAGGAAGGACCCCTGACAGCGGCGAACGTCACCCGAACTCGCGGTTGACGGCGACCTCAGCAAAGCCCTGCCTCTCGCCCGCCCAACCCGGGGCCGAGCCCCATCTGGGGCTCCAAGCTCCCCTTGCCCTGTCCAAGAGCCTGAGAGGTTTGTTGCTCGGTTTGGCGCGCGCAGGCCCAGTGGTTGCAAGCACAGAGTACGGGTGGAGTAGGGACGACCTTTGCTTGGTAGTCAACCGGCCGCCCGTCGCGGAGAGAGAACTGCCGGCCGGCTTTGCAAGACGGGCGCGGCTTCGGCTCACGACGGCTGCCGGTCGCAGCAGCCATGGGCGAAGGCGTGTTTGGCAACCGCCGCGCCGCGCGCGACGCCCGAGACTCCGAGGTGGGCAGCAGGCAGACCTCTCCCCTCCCCTTCTCCTTCGCCACGTCAATTTCGCACTCCTTCTCTCTCTCAAATCGTCTCTCTATCGGACACGCAAGAACAAGCGCGCGGAACAGTACATCGCAGAGATCGTGGTTGATACCGTTCGGCTTCCCGCCGCGCCCGCGCCCCCCTTCCCCTCCCTTCTCCGCGGACGGCGCCCGGGTGCCAGGGGATCCGATGCCCGACGAGGCAAGCCGCGTCGGCGCCCTCGCTCATGAGCTATCGCCGCAACCTATTTTCTCGCCAAATGACCAGCCCAGCGCAGGCAGCAGCCGCAGCAGTAGACGGCGCCTCGAATACAGCAAAGCCGGCCGACAACGACGCGCATCTAACTCAGCGACAGCGCTGGACCGGCGGGCACCGCGCTACGGCTACGACTGGACTAACTACGACGCTCCCGCCGTCGTCAACCTCCAGATGGTTGAGGCCGCTTCTGGCGTGTGCGTACGATGCGCTCATTGCGTCTTTTTTGCTCGATCTTGCCAGCGCCCTGGCAGCAAAAGGCACGCTGGGGCGTTGCGGGTTTGGCTCGACTCTGTCACCAAGCTCGAGGAAGCTGACTTGGTCACGTCCACGCCCTCGTTCCGCTGCTCGTTCATCCCTCTCCTTTTAGGTATTACACCATGCCGGTCAAGCTCGGCGGGACGACGTATAATCTCCAGCCCGACACGGGCTCGTCAGATCTCGTAAGTCTCGCGTTCTTGAGTCTTGGAGTTGAGCACCTGAAGGCGGCGGGCGTCTGTAGTTGTATAGCCTTCACCTGACCGGTTCTCTCTCTGCTGTCCGGCAACAGTGGGTCGCTGGCAACGCCTGCAAGCTCGCTGCCTGCACAAACGTCCAGCTGTATACGCCGGTAGATAGCGATACAGCCCATGATGCTGTACGTCTACCTCTCGATCGAGCTCCTTGTGGCAAGCGTCCTTAATCCATCAACTGACGGCTACTTGTCTTGCCTCTCGCTCGCAGGAGATGCCGTTCACGATTGACTATGTCGTTGGCTCCGTCAGCGGCGAAATCTACTGGGAGGAGATGGAGGTTGGCGGCCGGATTGTGCCCTATCAGGCGATGGGTGCGTCGTATGGCCGAACCCTGGATGCGAAGTGACCCCTGACGAGCGCTTTCTTCCACTTGAAGCGGCCGCAAGCCAGGTCGAGGACGAAGATCTTTTCGGAGGCAAGTTTTCGGGCGTAATTGGACTGTCGCTACCAGGCAACTCAATTGTACGTCCCGCTTAAGGCTTGTTCATCGCTCTGCCGTGTTCTAATCACTCTTTCCAAACGTGGCCCGGCCACGACAGATCGATAGCCAACTCAACTCGCCGTGGGGCCTTGGCCCTCTGACCAACTTAGAGATCACCCCACCACCGCCGCCTGATGGTGTCGATCTCAGCACCGGTCCGGACAGCTGGTACCCGCGCCGGCGGCGGTCCTTTCGTTCCCTGCCACCAGACGCCTCGTCAAGAGCCGAGCAGCTGGCGAGTCGCGCGCTCGGTTTCACGCCTTACATCACCATGTCGCTCTCACGACCCTCGGCGCCGACTGTGCCCTCTCAAATTGGCTTCGACACCCACCTTTCCAACCTCTGCCCAGGCAACTGCGTCGATCGGCTTGCCTTTACGAATGTAATCGAATCGCCGACAGGCGTCCCTCTTTTCTGGCGGGTTCCTATCCAGGGTATCGCCGTGACGGATGCGACTGGGAAAAACACGACGCTGAGCATCGGCAAGAGTGCGATGGACGGCCAGGCGTGGCCGGTCGGTGTTCTGGACAGCGGGGCGATGGGCATCTACTCTGGCAACCGCAACCTGCTAAACAGCATCTACGGCTCGGCTGGCTATGGACCTGGCAAGGATGGAAATTGTACGTTATTCCCTTCCAACATTCAGGCTATGCGGGACTGATTTGGCTCGCCGCAGACTATATTCCTTGCACGCTCGCCATCAACATCACCATCATCATGTCGATTGGGTCCTTCCCAATCCATCCGTTGGACGTCAGTAATCCGATAAGCGGCGACTCGACTACGTGCCTCGGTGCGCTCCAATATGTCAGTCCCTCGGTCCTTACCGGCAAGGGCGACCTCATTCTTGGCGCAGCCTTCATGCGCAATGTCTACACCGTGCTCTCGGGACCGGCCTACACGCGGTCGGGGGCATGGAACACGCCACAGCTGTCATTGCTCGCCCTGACGGACGGAAAGAAGGCGGCCGACGAGTTCTACCGCGTCCGCATTCTCAACCAGAACATTCCGACGCCGTCGTCCCAGACGCCGGCCTCGGCCACGTCTGACTCAGCCCGTGCGTCCAGCGGCAGCAAGACGAACGTCGCGATGATCGCAGGCGTCGCCGTAGCCAGTGTTCTTGCGCTCGTCGTCGCCGTGTTCCTCGCCCGGTTTTTCTTTGTGCGCCGCAAGATTCGAGGGCTCGCCGGCAAACCTCTTGCCAACGGCAAGAAATCATCCTCCTCATCGGCTGATGGCTCAGCAAACAACGGCAGCAACATCGCACTCGCCGAGGACTCTGTCAACGGCCAGTCTCACGCGGCCTACAATCGCGCACCGGATTCGCCTGGCGCGTACTACGGTCTTGGCGATCGTGGGTCGGCGATGACGACAAGCGGATCGATTGGATCGAGCACAATTGCTGGCTCGTCGCTGTACGATACCGACGATGAGGACAAGGGCCTTACTGCAACCGGTACCGGATGGAAGACCCGACCGCCCGGGCCGCCCCGCCGGCAGGTCAGCTCGCTCATGGGCGGTGGCTACGAGGACGTCGACGACCTCGAAGACGGCAAGGGCGGCCTCACTGGCAGCTATGCGCCTTGGGGAAAGGTCGATGACGACGACGACGAGATTGCTGAAGGCCGGACGTACGATATGGCCCGCATCTCAAGCTATGATGCTGCGACCGCCGATGTGCCCATCCTTGCGAGCAGCGGTAACAATGGTGGCGTCCGCGACCGTTGGATCCAGGCCTCGCCTTCGAAAACCTTGTCGTCGGCCAGGGCGGATGGATCACGCCCGTCGCGGGCGACATCGAACACGCAAGCTGAAGCCGACCAGCTCGTGGTTGACCGGCTTATGAAGGAGAAGCGAAACCGACGCGACTCGCGCCGCTCGGGAGGCGACCGAACCGAGTCGCCCGCGTCGGCCGACCGCGCCTCTCAAGCGTCGTCGTCCAACTGGACGCTCTCCTCAACCTCGACCGCCCCCGGGAGCGGCTCGCATCACTCGTACCCTCCAGCGACGGCTGCAGGCGCCCGCACGTTGGCCTCCTCGTCCGTTTCGAGCGGAGGGTCAGCTCCGCTTGCGTCGCCGGCATCCCAAGCAGCGGCGCGGGACCGGCCGTCGCTCGTAACATACGCTTCGACCCGGACGCCGCTGACAATCGTCGAGTCACCAACGGCTTCGCCTATCGACGCCGACCGTAGTTTCCAGACGATGATCCCCGAGCCTAGGCGTACGTCCCCGCCGCCATCGCCTGCGCCGCTACCTCCGTCTCCGGGAGGCCGACGTAAGGCATTCTCACCGTTCAAGCGCTTCCGCGGCGGCACCCAGCCCTTGCCTTGATGGCACGCAACTTTCGATTTTTCCCCCGGCCTCGCTTTCTTTGCGCCAGTTCTCGGGCAACCCCTATCGACGCTTCGCTTTCACGACTCTTGATCCGTCTCAAACCCTTTTTCAACTTCTCCCATTCTGTAGCCCTCCTTCTTTGCTCCCGGCTCCGCTGCCCCTGCCCACCTTGGTCTCGTCTCGCAACGCCTTTTGGATTCTTGCAACGCCCCCTCTTGTACGCCAATCCGCTGCCACTTTGTAGGAACCGTGACGACCTGTCTTGCAGAGCCCGGGGCACATCTTGATTGTCCGTTCGGTCCTCAAACGAACGAAGCGGCGTACTGGGCGAGGACGATCCCCACGCCAGCAACGAACAAGCCCGTCACCTTCTCGAGAACGGTGTGGAACCAGATGGACGTTTGGGCTGCAGGTGGCGCAGCAAAGGACGAGCGTAGAGGTCAGGCCGTGCGAGATGAGGCGCGCGAACGAAGCGCTCGGATACTGACTGAGGATGAAGACCCAAAGGGCGACAAGAAAGGCCCCGCCGAGGGCGACATACGTCCGTATGCCCGCCCGGCGAAGGTCGTATCCCGAACGGTGGAGTTGAGCAAGCGAGGGATAAACCTCGCCAAAGAGGAGGACAGCCGAGAGCGTCAGGAGGAACACGTGGCCCGAGACGTCGTGCCCGCCGGACCAGCGCGGGTGGAGGGCCGTCCACCACTCGCTCAAAGTCTCGCTTCGGAAATCAGAGGGTCCGGTCGGGGATGCAATAGACTGAGAGAGCCGAGCAGCAAGACTGGCTGACGACGGACTTCGGACGTTGCAGAACTCGCTCGGGACGCTAACGAGCGCGCCGCTGCCGACGCTGACGCCAAGCGAGCAGTCGACCTCGCCCGAGACGCACGCCTCGCGCGGGACGAGCACACTACATTCTCCGCCGGTATAGATCATCGTCCGCTCAAAGAGGGAGGGCCCGACGGCCCAGATGGTGAGGAGTGCCCAGTAGGCAGTCGCTGTCGCGTAGCGGACGAGGGAGCGCAAGCGTGAAGTTGAGGCGGTCGCCCGAGTTGGATGAAGGACGGCGTGCGCAATGAAGGGAAGCGTCGTCCAAGCCCAGGCCTTCTTGGCAAACCTGATGATTCAGCGGCGGCGGAGGGAAGGACGTCAGCTCAGCTGATCCATGGCTCGCCAGATACAAGGAAGCACCATCGGCTCGGCTCGAGATGGGGCGGAAGCCTCTCTATCCGAGCTTTCTGGCCCAAGATGACGCACCACTGGTTGAATAGGTTCGACTTCTGAGCAAAGTAACCCCTGTCGGCCAGCCCTTCTACCCACGCGGTCGGTGGGAGCTGGTCGCCTTCAAACGAGGCGAGCGCCGACCTGGGTGACGGTGCTGGCTGGGACGAAAGCCCGTAGTGCGACGAATAGAGCGTGAGGGAAAGAACCACAAAGGCGATTGCGCCCAGCAGGCGGCGCTGCGGGGCAGGGAGTATTGAGGACATTCCGGTCGGCTGACCTCGTCGGTCAAGTGGTGAAGCAGTTGACGTGATGTCGAAGGTTGAGGTCGGAGGGTGAGGGCTCACTGGCGCGGACGGCCGAGTTGCCTGTGAGGTCATCGACCTCGCGCAGCAGGACCAATTCCAGCGAAACGCAGCAACGAGCGAGCACAAACAGTTGAGCGAACGGGCGAGGAAACTGAAGAGCCATCTAGTACAACCTGTATTCTCGTCTATGTATCCCACCGGACGACGCAAGGGGTGGAAGTGAGGAGGGAGGGGGGCAGGAGGAATCGTGCAAGGGGAAGTGAGGGAACGCTAGGACGGTGGGCGGTCTCGTCGAGCCGAAACGAAGGGCAGAGCAGCGACAGAGTCCCTTCTTCCTAGTGACCGTTGGTCGCCACCGGCGGCATCCCCGTCGTCGGCGTCGGCGTCGCACTTGGCGTCAGCCCTTCCCGCTCCTCGAGCTCGTGCTCGAGCGCGTCCTCCTCCTCCTTCTCGCGCCACTTGCGACTCCGGTCGACCGCCCGTTTCCAGCCCTTCCACTTTTTTTCGCGCTCCTTCTCGCTGAGAACGGGAGAGAAGGTTGTCATCGCCCGGGCGTTGACCTTGCGGAGCGTGTGTGGGTCGGCGAGATCCCAGCCGAAAAGGTTGAGAGCCGAGCCAGCGAGAAGGGCCGCTCCGAGCGCGGTTGACCTGAGAGGAAGGTTGGCCTGTTCAGCACAAGGTGGTCTCGACGGACAGAAGGTCGACAAATCGGCTCAGACTTACTCGCGCATCTGAGGCCGCTCGACGGTGAAGCCGCCGATGTCGGCCTGGATCTGCATTGCGTGGTCGCTATTGGTGACGCCGCCGTCGACCTTGAGCTTAAGCAACGGGATATCTGAGTCGGCACGCATAGCCTCGAGGATCGCCCGCGTCTTGTTGCGCGACCGGAGGCGAGCGGGTCGTCAGCACGCGAGCGATGAAAAGGGATGCCGAGGGACGTACCTGGAAGGAGACGGCTTCAAGTGTCGCTCGGCAGATGTGTGCTCGATTAGTGTAGGCCGAGATGCCAATGAGGAGGCCGCCTGCCTCCGAGTCCCAGTACGGCGCAAGCAGGCCCGAGAAGGCGGTGACAAAGTAGACGCCGCCGGTGTCTTTGACGGTCGAGACGAGATCATCGATGTCGGACGACTTGTGAATGATCTGCATCTGGTCGCGCAGCCTACCAAGAGGAGGAGATGGTTGTCAACAGTTGCGCAGGCTTAGTGCCTCTCGAAAGCAAGACGTACCACTTGATGGATGAGCCGGCGACACCGACACTCCCTTCGAGCGCGTACACGGGCTTGGAGTCCGGTCCAGCCTGATAGGCGACCTGCAAAACGGCCGGTGCGGAGATAGTACTCTTAGCATGGAGGCGGCGGACAAAGTGGCAGACAGCCAGCGGGAGCTAGACACACGGTCGATATCAGGCCATGTTTACTCCGGACAATGTCAGTCCCCGAGCAGGCGACGATGAAGGCACCCTGCGCAGCATGGGCCGCAAGCCAATCGTCAGCGAACGCTCGTCGCACATCGAGATCTCCTTGACGCAACACACCGTTCCAAATGTCGCCTTTGCCATGCCGAGCGTCAGGCACTTCTGGCCGACGAGCGCAGCTTGCTGATCGCCTGCGATTCCGCTGATTGGGACGCCCTCGAGCGGGCCCTCGAAGCAGTTGCCATAGACCTCGCTCGAGGACCGGATCTCGGGCAGCATGCTCTTTTTGAAGCCAAACCATCGCAAGAGGGATGGAGACCACGAAACAGTCTCGAGCGTGCAAAGGAGTGTACGCGAAGCGTTCGAGACGTCGATCACGTGTAGGCCGCCCTGATCGGGCCCGCCGGTAAGGTTGTAGACGAGCCACGAGTCGACCGTGCCAAAGCAGAGACGGTCGTCAGCCTCGGCTTGACGGATCTCCGCGTGGGTGTCGATCATCCAGCGGGCCTTGATGGCCGAGAAGTAGGTCGAGAGCGGGAGGCCGGTCCTAGTGCGAGGTAGGATGGCGTCAGCGACACCAGGAAGACGCGCGCGCGAAACTGTCGGCTCCCGCAAGAATAACGCACAGGGCCTTGAGACCGTCGGTGCCCATGAGAAAGCGAGCCTTGCGTGTGCCGCCTTTGTCGTCGCGGACCTCTCGCTCCACACAAACGCCCTTGCCAAAGCCCTTGGCTTCCGAAAAGTCGAGCTCGGCGTCGCTCCCGATGAGCTCGATGCCCGTCTCGTCGAGCTTGCGCTGGTAGGCATGGACTTCAGACGCAGTCCGGCTGTCGTCCCAAACGATGGCGTTGCAGAAGGGCTCGCCTGTTTGCCGGTCCCAAGCGAGCGTTGTCTCACGCTGGTTCGTGATGCCGATGCACTTGACGTCGCTCCTGTGATAGCCGAGCTCCTCCATCTCCTCAATTGCGCCGTCGATGCAGTCGTTGACCGAGTCCATCAGGTCAATTGGATCGTGCTCATGCCATCTATCAGCAGCGCGCACAAATGTCAGCCATTGGAACAATATGCGCGCGCCTCAGGAGCTGGACGCACCCGGGCTCCGGGTAGTGCTGGACCGTCTCGACCTGGTACGACGAGACAATGTTGGCAAATTGATCGAAGACGATGAAACGCGACGAGGTTGTGCCGACGTCGAGCGCTCTGAGGAGATTTGCAGACGGAGACGAGAGGAATGTTCGCGTATCGACAGGGGTCCGGGAGAGGGTGTGCGGCGGCGTACGGCCAAGAGCAGAGAGGTAGAAGGGGTAAGGTTAAGGACGAGAGTAAGAAAAGACGGGAAGGAGTAAAGAGGTCAGTATAATTGAGGAGAGAGGTTTCTGGAAACGCAAGCAGGCTTGTCAAGAAGGGCAGCGAGCGGACTCTGCGTCCTGCCGGATGACGAGAGCCGAAGCTCTAACACGGGAGCCGGACGCTCGGTCGCCTTTGCCCCTCCCGACGCCCGTCCCAGACGACACAAAAAGGACGGACCCGATGAATGATGATCCCTCTATTCTCCGCGCGAGAAATAAGCGATACAAATGTCAGAGAGTTGGACAAGGAAGCAGGCCGGCGAGGAACGAGAGCAGCGAAGGGGTGGTGTGACGCGCCGAAAAAGGTCGTGGGCGAGAGAGGTCGGCGGCCGGATGACGCGGGGGTTCGGTAAGAGGCAGACAAGATGAGGAGACGTCAGCTGGACTGATCCTGAGCAAAGGATGCCGGCCTAGATGCGCCGCCTATCCTCGCCCTTCTTCGAGCGTCGGAGCGGCCAGGAGGCAGGGAGGACGCACCTCCGGGTGAGGGCGGTCGGCTCGGCAGCCTGCTCGGGGGGAGCGAGCCGGCCGTCGGACTCTCGGCGCCGCCGGGACTCGGCGGATGCGAGCTGACGGGCGTGAAGGAGGTCAAGGGGTTCATTTGAAGCTTTCTCTGCAGCCAGTTCGAAGGGTAGTTTAGAGGGTCAGGGTGTTCGTGGTCGTTGCGGTGCCGAGGGAGGCAGTAGCAGCAGCAGCAGCAGCAGAGGGGCATCTCTGCAGGCGCGAGCCTTGGGCCGGACCGGGCCGCCGCGCAGCACGACGGCCGCTCCTTCGCCCTAGGAGGTGCTCCGCAGGCCTCACTCCACAACCGCTGAGCCCCGACTCCCGGTCCTGCTGGTCGTGCGCTGTAACTCTCGACGTCGACGACGACAGTCCAACGGGTCGACGACGCGATCCAACGTCGTTGGTCGCATCATGGAAAGACAGAGGACGGTCGAATCATGGCATTGCTCAGCTCACCGCCGGAAGTCGCCGGCCCGGTCGGTGCCGTCGCGGCCACCGCCGCCGCCCCGCCTGTCGTCGCGGAAGGCGCCGCCGCCTCGCCGGTCGTCGCCCGAATCTCGCGGTCGACGGTCGTCCCAGCCTCTTCCTCCTCCTCCACCTCCTCCTCCTTGCCGTCGGTCTGGGCTCCGGCTCCTACGCCTGGGCGGCGGAGGGTGAGGAGCTTCGCGTCGGTCGGGTCCACGCCGCGCGAGGTCCCGGTCGTCGAAGACGAGGCCCATGTCGGCCCTCCCTCCCCTCTGCTGCAAGCTACTGCCGCCGCCGCCGCCGCCGCCGCCACCACCTCGACCTCCGCGGCCTCCGCCTCCCCGTCCGCCGCCGGAAGCTTGTACGCGCAGGGCCGCATTACCCCACGAGCCTCCGAGCTTCGAGACTGACTGGGAAAAGTCGACCCAAATGCGCCGGTCGTCGACGAGAACGTTCTGCATCTTGAAGTAAGCCTGTAGGAAGAATGACGACGGCCGATCAGATCCTGATGGGGGAGATTGGAGCTCCTTGCGAAGCGACATACCTGCTCGGCGTCCTCCTGCCGGTCGAACTCGATGAAAGCGTACTGTAGCGAGTCGCCTGTCTTTTTGTCGCGGATGACCTCGCAGCTCAGAATTTTGCCGAAACGAGAGAAGATAAGCTCGAGATCCTCGTCCTGAGTGACGGCATTAAGCTTGCAGACGAAGAGGATGTTCTCGGGCGGTCGGACATTGGCAAACGGCAAGTCGCCGATCATTTCGAGCGTCAGGGCCGAGGAGGACGCTGTCGTCTTGCGCGCCTGCTCGGCCAATTCGGACGGCGGGAGAGGGGCCGAAAGGTCGTCAGAGTCGTCAATTCGGAGCGAGGGGAGCGTGTCGGGGATCCGGGTCGGTGAGGCCGGCGGGACGACGAGGCCCTCCGGATCTGGGAAGGGGTCGTCTGCGAAGGGGGCCGGCGAGGGGCAGGTCCGGCATCAGCACACAAGGGAGCAGCAGCAATTGCCGAGCGGACTAACCGAGGACAATGACGTGCCGGATTCGGATATCCTTGAGCGGCCGCCCTTCGGTATCAAGGAACGCCTCGTTCATCTTCTGAAGCACTTCGAGCCCTTCAACAACGTGGCCAAAGACCGCATGCTTGCCATCGAGGTACTCGATTGGACCGTCATTGAGCGTGATGAAGAATTGAGAGCCGCAGGTCCGCGGCTCACTCGGCGAGAGGGCCATTGAGACGGTTCCGAGCGACGCGTGCTTGAGCTTTGGGGCGACTGGGGGTGTGAAGTAGCGTGGCGGCTTGGGTCGACCGGACGACGGCGGCTGCTGGGAGGCAAGGAAAGAGATGATTGATTCGCCACCGGTGCCCGTCGCCGTCGGATCGCCGGTCTGGGCGATGAAGTCCTTCGACACTGGGAGTGGGAGGGCGCAGCGAGCGAGGCGACAGGGGTCGGAGCAACGGTCGGGTCAGACCGAGACCTGGCCGACGCCTTGGGCACAGCAGACGCACCGTTAAAGAAGGCATTCAGATTGTAATAGTAGACCTTGCAGAGCTATATCACCAGAAGGGGACGCAGACACCAAAGGGGGGGGCGTTGAGCGGCCAGCTCAGTTGAAGGGCAGAAACGACGTACCTTCAGGAAGTTGGAACAGAGCTCCGGGCAAGCCTCGATCTCAAGGTCGATAACGAGGTCGCCCAAGCTCGTTTCGAAGAGGACACTCATCCGTACTGCTTTCGGCCAGCACCAGCAGAGAACTCTGCTCGGTTCAATAGAGGCTGTACCAGAGGACGAGCGGAGAGTGCAAGGTCGAGGTTGGAGGGAGTGAGAGGATGAACGCGTTCGTTCTGGCTCGAACGTCTTGCCCCTTCTTACAGCCATCCAGACCGACCAGTAGCAGACTCGACCCGGACGTCCACTCGATCCCAGCACAAACGCTTTCGTCTACTCGCTCGCTCGTTCTGAGTCATGTCGCCGCCTCTCGGTAAGCGCGGTGC
This sequence comes from Cystofilobasidium macerans, assembly GCA_014825765.1. Classification (NCBI taxonomy): domain Eukaryota; kingdom Fungi; phylum Basidiomycota; class Tremellomycetes; order Cystofilobasidiales; family Cystofilobasidiaceae; genus Cystofilobasidium; species Cystofilobasidium macerans. Next base: position 31,990 of record MVAP01000087.1, on the reverse strand, counting down.
TCCGTGCGTCTCCTTTGCTCCGCCGGTCTTTGCCCGAGACGACTATGAACCTCTTCCCACAGCGGCCTGACCCTCAGCACTCGCATGCTTCGCGCCGCCTGCTGTTACTCACAGGATCCAAGAGGACGCCTCGCAGCTAATCCTCGGCGAAGGTGCGTCTAACGACTCCTTTGGGCCAAGACCTGCGAATGGGACCAGCACTCGCGGCCGTGGAGCTCACCCGGCTCGACGCAACCGTTTCTAACTCTCCGACTCCGCCTTTGTTACTTACTCTTGCGCGAACCCCTTCAGAGTTCGACACTGCCGGGTGCTTGATGGTCTCCGAGGTCCAGTTCCTACTCAATGACGCCAAGGCTCAAAAGACGGGCGAGGACGAGTCGGCGTGCGTCTCCTGTCGCCCTCCGCCTGTGCTTAGCCGGATGCTGACGAGACTATGCCCAATACTGTGCGCACGCTCTGCGACGAGCAGAGTTTATCAGAAGACGCGGTCGCACATCAACGTCTTTGCAAAGGCATCGCTGCATGAGGTCCGGACAATCCGGGGGTTTGTCCTCTGCACTTCTCGCCCGCTACTTGGCCTTTCAAGCGCTGACGACCTCTGGGTTCTTCTCTGACTTAATTGTTCCTCCTAATCGATCGCTTGTCAACCTCAAACCGCCCGTCGCAAGGATCCTGAACCGCGAACCCGACCTTATCAAGCCGTTCGAGCTCGCACAGCTCGGCAACATCCTCCCCGACACGGCCGAAATGGCCAAGTCGCTTATCCCGTCGTGCGTCTCCCCCTTCTTTGACTCTCATGACCCCGTCCGGTACAATTCGGCGGCCGTGCTGACGGAGGGGCCACCTTGATTGACGGGCGCCTTAGGCTCGCTCGAGTCGACGACGAGAAGCTTCAGGGGCTGTTGGATGAATTGGCCGTCGCCAGGCGGGCAGCAGGTCAGGAGTAGACGGGCAGGTCAGGCGCGTTCCATTCATCGAGATCTCCATGTTGTACCCAGCGTCGTCTCGCGAGTCTTGATCATGTCGAGCGAGGGGGCGGCACGAGTGGGTGACCGAGAGTGTTCCCACGGCCGCCGCCCTCGGGCTCTTTAAGGGAAACAAGCCATCTAATAAGCAAGGCGTCGTCTGCCCTGCCAGAGCCACCACCCTTCCAACCTCCACGCCAACTCCTGTCCTTCGACCTTCACGTCAGCATCCATCCTTTTGATAACTTCCAACTACCACTTCTTCTTCAGCCATCAGTATGTCCGCAGCCCGTCCCATGGCAGCCTTCTGTAGACGGACTCTCTCCTGCTTCCGGCCAGAGCCCCGTCGGAGCTGGCCGACACACGACGGGGCTCTGGCCGACACAGCAAGCCAACCGTTGCTAACCTGTCGTCGTCCTTTCGGCCCTTCCCTCCTTGGCTCGGCCTCCAGACACATCTCCGGCCCACCTCCACTTCCAGCGCACAATTCTGACTATCCCCACTACCTCTCGAGCTCTTGACCTTCTTCCGCTAAAGCGATCGATGTCTGCCCTCGCCGCTTCCTCCGCCGCCACTGGCGTGTCCTCTGCCGCCAAGAAGGTCATCAACCTCACTCTGACGTCGAGCCCGCTCTGTCCCTTTTGCTTTGTGCGTTTGTCATCATCCGGCGCGCTCATTGCGGCCCTTGAAGGAGCTCCCAAGCTAACCTTCTTGCCGCCTCTCATGTCCGTTGCTGCTGTACAGATGTGAGTCCTCCACATGACAAAGCGCTCTGAGATCCGCATCGAAAGCTGATTCACTCATCAACGCGCCTCAGTGGTCTGCGCAACATCCAGAAAGCACAGGCAGCCCTACCCGATGTCACGTTTCGCATTCAGTACGTCCATATCCCGCGACCTTGCCCCTTCTCGTGCTCCTCTGCCGCAACAAACGTACCGAATGTCGGACGCTTGCGCTGACAGCTCACCCTCCCCTGACACCGCCAGATTCCAGCCTTTCCTGCTCGACCCGACCCTGACCTCGACGCCCGTCAACAAGCGGGCGCGCTACGAGGCCAAGTTCGGCGGCGCCGAGAAGGTGGCGGCGATGGAGCGCGTCATGAAGGAGAAGGCTCTCGCCTGCGGAATTCAGCTTTCGTACGGCGGGACTATGAGCCAGCCGACCGACGCGCTGCGGCTTTCGGCACTCGCATGGGAAATGGGTGGCCAGGAGCGGCAGCTGGACTTGATGGAGCGGCTCTTCAAGGTGCGTGCCGCTTACATTCGTTCCTTACCTCTCTGCGAGTCGCTCCTGATGTGAAGACATTCGGCTATACAGGGCTACTTCGAGCAGGAGAAGGATCTTGGTGACCGCTCCTTCCTTGTCGCTCAAGCGCTCGACGCCAACTTGTTTTCATCATCCACGGAGGTTCGCCCCGAAGCCGCAGTCCTTGTTCAAAGCCCCAGCTTCCGAAAGCTGACAGTCGTTCGTCCATCAGGCCGAGGCCTTCCTCACTTCAACGGCCTTCTCAGCCGAGATCGAGGCTGGATACCGCAAGGCCGCCGCGCTTGGCATCTCGGGCGTGCCATTGTACGTCCCGCAGTTCTCGCTTGTCGGTTGTCGCTCGGCAGCTTGCGTAGTTCCTGACCCCGGGCTTCGCATTCGTCACTTCACGCTTCACCACTCCCGTGTCAATGATAGCACCGTCATCAACGACAAGTACGCTGTCGAGGGTGCGCAGCCGGCCGAGGCGTTTGCCGAGATCTTTGCCAAGGTCGCTGATGGTGTCGCTCCTGCCTGAGCTTTAACGGGAGCGACTCGCAAGTGCTGTATTGAATTGGCTTCGCAAACGGCCAGGGACAGCATATTCGGCAGCGAGGCGACACGGAGGGAGAAAAGCGACAGAGTAAATGAGGACAACAAGCATTGGTTCGAGGAAGAAGGAGTTGATGTCGGTTTGGCAAAGGGAGAGAGAATTTGAGCGTACAGGAGGACTGGGAGGTGTTGAGATCGGGGAGGGAGACACTCGGAAAAGGAGATTTTGAAGCCGAAGGAAAGAAGAAAATGTGGAGGGGAGAGTGAGAGACGGTGTCAATAGACTCATCGCGCCCGCTGGCGAGCGATCTGAGCCATTGACTAGCCGCGAGGGTCTTCGCCCTCGGCCGCCGTCGGGGCAGTGTGGGTTGCCCGTTTGCCAGACGCTTTGGCCCGCATCTCGCGTTGAAGCTCTCCACTCCTGCGGACGATCATCTCCAAGCCGCGCCGGGCGTCACGCAGTGTCGCCTCACCCTTCTGGAGGCCGTGCCGACCGACGACACGGCCCGATCGCGAAGCAATCTGGACAACTTCGCGCAGTTCGTGGACGAGCGTGTGCGAGAGCGGCTTGGCGTCGGCATACGCCGCGGGAACGACAGGTCGTGTTGCCGAAGACGAGCCGCTCTCGCCATCAAAAAGTGAGCTGAGCGTCCGGCCGAATCGGCTGACGCCCCGCTGGGCAAGCCAGAGCTCGCTATCAACGCGTTTCCATACGCGCTCAGCGCGCTCATGCATGCCTTTTGCGAGCCGAAGCGCGCGAGCAACCGAAGGTCTGAAGACCTCCTCGTAGACGACGACTGCCGTCTGCACAAGAGCGTGCATGAGGGCCAAGGCGTTGTCGATACTGATGAGCGCGGCCGAGGATAGGAGGGTGTCGGCCGCGTCCGCCACGAGAACCAATACCGATTCGATGACTGGGTCCTTGTGGAGACTGCTAGATGGGTCGATCGGGGCAATAGCACTCGGCTCTTGCGCTGGAGAAGCAAGTCCGATCACAGTCGTCTCGCGACCGGCCAACTCGATCGGCTCGGCAGTGTGTTGACTAGCAGGCTTCGGCGAAGTCTCCTGAGCCCGTGAACCCAACGGGACGTGCGAACAGGATCGGCCTTCGCCAGGGAAGCGCGGGAAGCCCGTCTCCGGTCCACAGCCCGCGGATAGCACAACCGTTGTTGGCTCGATGGCGGTGGCGGCATAAACAGATGGGGCGCTGGTCTGTGCGGGCTGGCTCATGGCAACGATGGCGACCGTGAGCGGCTCTTCGCGGAGGGGGGCCGCCGCACTGACCATCTCGGTCAATTTGACGTCTGACGATGCGAGGATTGACGTCGCGGAGACGGATGAAAATGCTGGTGGTGAAATCATGCCGACATCGTTGGGGGAGAGTGCTGCAGGTGTGGCGACCACCTGGACTTTCGAACGGTACTGCGCGTGAAGCCCATCGTAAGAGTGCTGTAACGTGAACCAGGCAAAGCAGAAGCAGAGAGTGCTACATTTTGAGGCAGGGTCAGCACAAGGGCTCCGTCCCGCGTCGAGTGGGAATGGTAAGGACGCACTAGAAGAAGATAGTCGCCGTCTCGATAAGGCCAGAGGGGATGTTGGCCTTTTTGATGTGAGCCTCCTTCTCCTTCGCCTCCGTCTCTGCCACGATTCCCTCGTCGAGGATGTCACCCCAGACGGTGATCGCTTCCGGGCCGTCGATCAGTGCCTCCAGCCCGTTGAGCGTGAGTACTGGCTGCGACGGACGAACGCCTTCGTCCTTCTCGGCGGCAGCAGCCGAAAGATCAACCGTCAAGACGCGAGCCCGATGGCCAGTCAGACCCGACAGCGTGAAGCGCAGCAGACCGAGCGTGATCGACGGCGACGACGCTGCCGCGTCGGCCGAGGCGTCGGCGTCAGCAGCGCTAAGGTCGACGAGGTGGATGACGAGGATTGACGAGGGCGGTAGACGACTGAGCGAGCGGATGTAGCGATCGACCTCGGTTTCTTCGTCGTTGATCGTCTGCCAAGATACGACAAAAGTAAGAGAGCCATCTCAGTCCTTATGATGGACAATTGTCTTGAAGTATTGCACGAGACAGGAGAGACAAACCGTTGGCAGCGAGAGGCGCGTCAGGTCGTCGAGCTTGACGCTCGTCTTGACAGGCGGATGCATGCCGGAACCGAAGACGGTAGTGCAGTTCCAGAGGTCCCTGACGACCGGCATGGTCGTCTCGCCTTCCATTGCCTCGTTCTCGCTAAATGCAACGCGTGGATCGGCCGTTGCTGGGTCGAGTATCCGGCCAAGATTCCGGAGGAGAAGATCGACCAGCCGCGAGCGGATAGGGGCCGACAGCGCAACGCCGAGGAGGATGATGCGTACGCGCTTTGGAAGGGTGTGCAGCAAGCGGTGCTTCTCCAGAATGTCATGTTCAATATTGATACCGCAGGCAGCGGCGTCCGTTTCTTTCGAGCAGACGATACGGCGCCCGTCAAGAAGAGGCGGCGAAGGTGCCGTCGTCGCGAGTGTGGCCGGTCCCAGCAGGCTGCTCGCCGTTGGCGTGTCAAAGCTTCCCCACGTCGCGTCTGAGACGAACGAATTGTGGCCGCTCATGGCGAACGACAGCAGGCCCGCTGTTGCCGCGGTGTCGTTGACGCCGCCTCCGATTATGTCAAGGGAAGTCTTGCTCCCGATGCCTGCAATGGCGGCGGACCGAAACGTCTGAATCGTCGGTCGAAGGGGCACGCCCCAACCAACTGACGTTGTGAATGACGACGAGACGTTCGCTGGGTCAGGAAAATCGAGCTCGCACCTGCCCGCTTCGTCGTCCTCGTCGTCCTCATCATCCTCGTTGGCGTTTTTGCCATCGCCAGGCTTGGCGATCAGCGACCGAGGTGGGCTGATAGATCGTCGGCCGGTGGCGCCATCGCGGGAGACGGCCGAGCTCGAGACAGTCGAGTCAGAGTAGAGGGACGGCTCGAGGTCGGCGTAGGATCCTCCGAGCGAACCGCTCTCTCCTTCTTCGCCGTCAGCTTCGGTCGTGTGGTTCGTCGCCCTTGCTGCCGTAGCTGTTGGCGTCGGCTGGGGAATTCCCTGGTCTAGCGTACTGCCATCGTCGCTGGCGAGAAAAGATAGCCGATCGAGTGTCCCCGAAGTGTCAGACGGCGTCGTGGCTGAAAGGGATGAGATTGAACCTTCGACGTCAGACGAGCGTGACGACCAGGTGGATGTGCTTCCGACAGGCAGCAGAAGCTGCTCGTGCAGGCTACCCCTCTGGTTCCCGCCACCACTGTCGATTGTGAGCCACTCGGCCGCCGTCGTCACTGTGAGCTTGAGCTGCTGCTGTCGGTCGCTCCGTCCGTCCTCATCCTCGCTCGACAGTTCGAGATCATATGACCTCAGTGACGAGACGTCGGAGAAGGCCCGCTCGCCGTCGCCGTCGTCATCCTCGTCTTCACTTTGGTTTGAGTCGACAGCGAGACGAGACGGGAAGCCGGACGGATAAGGCTGGCAATCGGATTCGTGGTCGACAAGAATCCCAGAGGTATCGAGCGTGGCCATGACGGCTTCGGGCGAAGTGGCAAGGGGGGTGGCGGCAGTTGAACCCTTCATGGCTCCTATCCGGTCGAGGGACGATTGTCAGGACCTGCAAGACGTCTGACTGCGCGAGAGGACAGTATAGACGGATGTAGGCGGCCAAGTGAACGATTGGAGATTGCTTGCCGAGGGGCGAGTCGTCTCGAATCGCAGAGAGCAAAGCGATTGGGCGCGGACCTGCTGCTGCTGCTGCTGCGCGGTCATAGATCAGCCTTCCCGATGGGAGTCTCGGACTCTAGCGGGAGAACCGTCGTCGCCGTTGCGCTTGCGCAGGCGACATTGTACGCACGTAAGGGATCAGATTGCGGTTGACGGTGGAAGAGGTCGCTTACAGGCACACTGCCGAGGACGAAGAGGCAGATGGTCAATTGAGTCAGCCGTTGATGAGAGCTACTGATAGGCGTCGAGAACGGGCTCGCTATCGAGCATGCGACGACCGAAGGGAGATGGCCCGATAGCTCAGTTTTCCTCTGCATAACCACATCGCTTGAGAGCTTGTCCTCCTCCAAGCCTTCCTTCTGCGTCGACCAACCCTGTGCGAGCTCTCTGGATAGGGACAACGGGCACGTGCAGGGCCCGGTCATTCCGTCCCGCAGCCCCCCTCTTCCGGCACCGAGCGGAGTGCTCCTCGTCCAGATCACCATCTCCACCTTTTTCGATTGGTACAAAGATAGAAGGCTCGAAATGACACTCACCTTGGTTGCGAATGGCGTCCTTTGCAGTCGTCTAGCGTTATCGTCGGCCGAGAGCGACGTGCAAGGAGAGGCCCGTCCGGGAAGGAGCTCATTCCTCCCGCGCTGTGTGCGGGGCTCCGCTCTTCCTCTCAACCGCGACGCTACACCCTTCGACGACGCCGACGACGACTCTCACGCCAGCCCTTCACGCCGAACCCCCCCCCTTTCTCAACCGCAGCGGACAACTTCTGGCTCGCCCTTGCTCGAGACTCCCACAATACAAGTTGTCTCGACTTTCCGGGATCCTCACTCTCTTCCGTCTTCCCACCGGCGACGCGCCGTCCTCCTTCCTCCTCTTCGTTGCCCGGCCTGGCCGGCGATGCGGCTGTCGCTCATCCTCCAAAGGCAGCAGTCATGGAAGACCGTGATCGGTCTCGAGCTACACGTTCAAATTCAAGCGACTCATAAGCTCTTCTCTCGTTGCGTCCCTGATGTCCCCTCCCACGCCATGCGGAGGAGCTCAATCACGCTCGCTTGCTCGTGCGCCCCACTTGCTGACCTGCGTGCCCAACGGTGCCGTTCTGCCGGCCTCCTCGCCAACAAGGTTCCAGGACGAGCTGGGACGATGATGTCAACTCGAACGTCAGCCTCTTTGACGTCGGCTATCCTGGCACGCTCCCCGTCCGTCCCCCGCGTCACAGCGTTAAGGCCCGCCGAGCGCGCGCCGGAGTCTGACGCGAGATCCTGCAACAATTGTGACTGAGCAGAGCATCTCGCCCCAAGTCGTCAAACAAGGGCTGAGCACAGCACTAGCTCTTAACTGCGAAATCGTTCGTGAATGCCTTACTTCTCACCTCGGCTCCTGCCAATCAGTTGCCGGACTCTATTCCACTCCCCGAACGCATGCGGGGCTGACCGATGCCCCTTCCCCCCTTTCTCTGCATGTTCTCGCCTCCTCTTCCAATGTCGTGCTGATGCGTAACATGCGGTCAACCCATTTCTATCCTGCAGCCGCTGGCGTCGCAGTTTGACCGCAAGCATTACTTTTACCACGACCAGCCGCTCGGGTACCAGATCACTCAGCACTATCGTCCGTCCGCTTGCGACCCTTCAACAATCTATCCTCTTCCCATTCATCTTCCTCATCCTTTACCTTCCTCGTCGCAAACGTCACTCACAAGTCATTCAGCGCTCACCCACTCGGTGCCTGGCGTCTGGACCGAGAATCGCGCTTGTCGAAAGAGGGCTGCGCTGACGCAGACGAAACGTTCTCTTCCTATCCTCTCGTCTCTTGCTGGCCCCTAATTGCTTGTTCAACTGAGGCTCCCTTAGATCCGCTCGCTCTCAAAGGCTACCTTGAGATTCCAACGACGCCGCCAAAAAGGATTCGGATCCAACAGATCCAGCTTGAGCAGGTTCGTTTATGGTCTCACATTTTCATCCCACCTTGCTCTCGTTGTCCATTCCTCTTCTCTATCCTTCTGTACACCGAGGTGAGCTGACCTGAGGTACGGGGTGATATCTCCTCATTAAAGGACACGGCTAAGACAGCGACGGCGGGTGAGGCTGTACTGATCGACTACAACCGGGCCGGCACAGGCCTAATGGAAATCGTCACCGAGCCCGATCTCGAGTCGGCAGAAGAAGCCGCCCTTTTCCTCAAAACTATCCGGGCCGTACTCCGGCGGATTGGCGCCAGTGGGGCCGACATGGAGAAGGTTTGTCCCCTCAACCCCAAAAGCTTTCACAACTTCCTTGCAGCGCGACTTCCTGTGACGCTCATATCCACCCAAAAATCCTGGCTGAATCTTTGTGTGGCAGGGCTCGCTGAGGGTCGACTGCAACATTTCGATCCACCGCGAGGGCGAGCCCCGAGGAGGCCGGGTTGAGCTCAAGAACTTAGCCGTCATGAACCAGCTTCAGAAGGCCGTCTGTAAGTCGCATCATTCGCTTCCTTACCTCTATGACCGTCTCTCATCAACTCTATTTTTCCTTTCTTTTGACGTGACAACAACTCCGCGCGCTCGATCCGGCACCACCCTTCTTCACTCCCAGCTTTCGAAGTCAGCCGACACCAACAGATCCTCTCCTCTGGTCAAGCCGTCGCCCAGGAGACGCGCGGATTCGACCAGCTGTCAGGCGAGACGCACAGCCTGCGATCGAAGGAGGAAGTCAAGGACTACCGGTACATGCCTGATGGAAATCTGCCCATCCTCAGGCTCGATCCGGTCCGTCCTTCTTAACCGCACTTCATCTGTTCACTCTCTCTGTCCGTTTCTGGGAGCGGGGTGCGTCCTCATCCAATCCACACGCTGACAGACCGTAGACCGGGGCCTTCCGATCTTCACCTCCTAGAGTTACCTCGACCGGCTCCGATCCGACCTCCCTGAACTCCCCTACCCCGCTACGATCCGCCTCGTTGACTCGTACCCCGGCCTCACGTCCGAAGCTGCCGCGGCCTTGCTTGCGCTCGATCCCGAGGGATTTGCCGGAATCAACTTTTTCGAGCGGGCCGTCGCCTCTTCTCGTGCATCGGCGGACTCTGCTGCCGGAGAGGAAAGGGCGACCGAGAAGAGGGAAAAGATGCACCGTGCGCTGGCAAACTGGACCATCAATTATGTCGCTGGGGCGCTCGCAAAGGAGGGCAAAACGTGGGGCGCTGCCGTTGACGGCGGCGGTGAGGAAGCGGTGACGGCCGACGAGCTGGCCGACCTCGTCCGGCTCATTGAACAGGCCAAAGTCACTCGTAAGCCCTCGCCCCTCTGTCCCTGACACCCTGACAAGCACCTTTCCTTAGGCGATTCCTGTCTCATCGCATGGGACTGCATTTTGACTAATCGACGCTTCGCGCGTATGCCTGGCCTTTAACCAGACGCCTCCGGTCAAAAGCTCGTACTCCTCCTCGCGGGGTCCCCTCCGTCGCCTTCGTCCCGGGTGCCCTCGCTCCTCGCCCTTCACCCGTCCCTCCTCCTGCCCTCAGACAGCACGCTCAACCTGCCCGCGCTCGTTAGCTCTACCTTTTCCAGCCTCCCAAAGGCGGTCGAGAACGTCACGAGCGGCCGCAAGCCGTCCGACATACATAAGCTTGTGGGCGGGGTGATGAAGGCTGCCAAGGGGCAGGCTGAGCCAAAGGAGGTGATGCGGCTTGTAAGGGAGGCGCTCGGCAGTTTGCAAGGATGAATGAAAGGACATGACCAAGCATGACATCACGGCTGAGGAGCGAAGTAACGCAACCAAAGACTAAGTGGACGACACGAGATGAGCCAGCGAGTATGCAGGATTGCGCAAACCTTTTTGAGATCGAGCCGATCGGGTAAGGGACCAAGGCATTGGCTCGACACGCCGAGCACTCAAGACTTGGGGCGGACGCCTCGCCCTGCCAGAGTAGCGAGAATTGGAGCTCGCGCGGTCCTGATACCTGAAAGGAAACAAACCGTCAGCGACCTGCATGAGGACTTATGAGTATGAGTAAGGCCCTCGCACCTGGCGACCCGCTGTCACGAAGCTGTAGGGTGACCTGGACCAAAGGCTGCTGTGGGTCGGATGCTTCACTGCCAATTAGACAAAGCTTGCCGTTGTCGATGAATTGATCGCAGATGACGTGATTATCGAAGCGTCTTCTGAGAGCTATGGCGGGACTTTGTCGACACTCTTCTCGGAGCCATCGACCTCAACTACCGGCCTCGACAGGCTGATCCACCGATCCCTTCCGTGACCGTCTCTACCGAGCTCGATGACACCGCTGACAGCGGCTAGGGCTAAATATTCGCGCCAGTCGGCGGCTCCGACGCGCTGCATCGCCTCATCAGCCTCGCCCGAGCGCGAGAGGGCGAGCAGGACCGCATCCTGCAAGTGCGGCCGACCGAGGGCAGCCGTCAAAGGGGCAAAGAGCTCAGCCGGGAGCGGTTCGAGAGGCGGATTGCGAGTGAAGGAGGCCAGTGATCGTTGCAACCCTGACGGAAGCGGCCGGAAAGGCACGGACGATTGCACTGAAGGCAAGACTGGAATTGCCTGTGTGGGTGCCGCGTCAACATTGACTGTTTGCACGGTGACGTCCCTACAGGCGACCGGACCGCCAGGAACGGTTTGCTTCGCGAGTCGTTCTGGAGGCCCATCTTCTGTCCTTCCCCCTGATGCTGCTGGGTCAAGATGGTCTCGAGCGCCGAGGACGGCAGCTAGACCGGGGCTGACGATCGCGCCATTGCCGTCCGATCCTCTCCCGTTGCCGAGGCGAGCCATGGCCGCCATTGCCGCCCGCATCGCCTTCTTGCGGCGGTCCTTTTCCCACCGCCAGAAAGCCTTTGGTAACCGCTCAGATGCCGGCCAGATTGGAGCGCCGCTTGACGTGTGCTCCGCATGCATGGTGGCCTTGACCGTCGCCGGTGGACGCAAACGACTCGCTTTGCTTGACGATGAACGGACGGGCATGCCTGAGGCCATGATTCGCTCGGCGTCGGTCGCGTTCCCAAGGTTGACATATGAAAAGTCAGACACGAGCACCTGGAGTGTTGGCGTGAGCGTCATCCACTCGTAGGCATTGGACGGGCCCGCTCCGAGCAGAACGAGGCCAGCTGCCTGGGCAGCGGAAAAGTACTGGCTATGCGAGCGACAGCCGGCTCGGGTGAACGCAGCCGGGTCGCGTGAGAGGATTGCGCGGGCGACCGCCACTTGTGGAACAAGCGGCCGACGAAACTCAGGCAGCGTCAAGGCAGCAATCAGCGGATGGAAGACGGCCTGGTCAGTTGGGGCGGGGCGGAAATTTGTCGGCACGTGCTGAGTCGAAACGGAGGTCGAGGGCGGTGTAGATGCTTTTCCAGGTGCGAGCAAAGACGCGAAATATTGGCGACATCGAGCGGCAAGAGTGCGAGGCGGCGAGACGTCAGGAAAGACGGGCGATTCAGACGTCTGGCGAGGAGATCATCAAGTGTGAAGGTCACATGAACGCTATCAGCTATCTGATCTTGATCGTGTCCAGAGGGTAGCACTCGCACCTGGCTCAGCAGATGGCTCCTCCCCATAATGTCTTCGAAACCGAAGACGACGTCGGCTGCGACCCGAAGGGCCGGCTTCGTCTGCCGCTGTCCTTCGATGAGGACGATTGAATAATGGCGGTTGCGAAGCATGTTGAGCATTGGCGCGAAATCGTGGTCTGCGACGCCGGTGTCAAGGCCTTCGGTTGAGCGCGCGGGTGCAGCCTGCCACACCTCGAGCAGTCAAAGCGACGCACCCGAGCTCATGAGGACAACCGTCGCCGGTGGTGGATGATCGAGGGCAAAAGCCGCGACATCGGTCATGATGTGCCGGTCGCTGACTTCTTTGTCGCCGTGATGCGGGCAGTCTGCGACGCATGCACATGAGTCGTCGGTATGTATATGAAGCGAAGGAACTGCTGCGCGCCGGCAAGAGAGCGAGTGACCGTTTCGAACGGATTGAACGTACCGCGAATCTCGATGCCCGACCGCGAAGCCTTCTCGAGAAAGCCAGACAGGTGCCGACTGGCTGTTTTGGAGTCTGAGGCAAGACGATTGAGGAAAGATATCAGCTCAGCGACTTCTGTCTAGCTGTCCGACGCGCGTTGGTCGTCGCTCAGTCGAGCGCGGCGGGCCGACCTTGATAAAGCTTGATAAAGCTGACTGGTCCAAATGGACGGGTCACATTGCGGATTGAGAGGACGAGCTTGGCTGCCGAGACCCATCGTGGCGGCGTGCAGTTCTCCTGGCCGGCTCAGGGGCAAAGGGCAAAAGCGTCAGAGGTCCGGAGTTCGTCGTCCGGAGGGCCGCGCACGGCTGGCAATCTCACTAAGTGGATGACGCACAATGTCAAAGAAGACGCCGACCGCGCCTGGTCGACCGACTGGAGCCCGCGACCAAGGAAGCCGTCCAAGCATCGCCTGCCTGGAGCCTCGCCGGGGAGATGAAGACTCGTTCCGGGCGGCTGAAGGGTCGCGTCGAGGGGCGGAGACGGCGTCGCGGCGTCTCGCATACGCTGTTCGCTTGTCGCTTCAGTCTTACTCGCAAATGCAACTCGCGCCGGGGTTCGCAGAATGCCGCAAAACTCCGCCTGAGGGCTGACCCCTTCAAAAAGAGGACAGGCGGCCCAGGTACCCCTCTGCCTACCAACCTCCATCTATTCTTCCGCCCCTCTCGACGGGCCTCTCTCAAACGGCCATGGTCTAGCACCTCTCTCTGTCGCAATGGGCACACCAGCACCCTCCGCACCCCTTACCATTTCGGCGTCAGCGCTCGCGCTCGCCGTCGGCCTCCCCCGGGCGTTTGCCCAGGCCGGCGCGCCTTCGCTCGCGGCCCTGCACCTCGCCCGGCTCCGACTCGCCAACGAGCTGCCGGCCGGATTAACGACGGCGCTTTGCTGCCCAGCCTGCTCGGCTCTTGGCGGCCTGTCAACTGTCCGGCTCGTTCGTTCGCGTCGGGCAAAGGCTCGCGCTAAGAAGACCAAGGCTCCGGTCGCCAATTCGCGTGTCCTTCGCTGCAACGTCTGTGCGTTCGAGCTTCGCGAACCTGGGAGCGATCGGCCGACAGTCGACGCCTTCCCTTCGGCCCGCAAAGTCGCCCGGTCTGCTGCCATTGCTGCTGCCGCTGCCATCTTGGCGCCTCAACCTGCTATGGCCCTTCAGCCGACTCTCAACAAGCCGGCAGCCTCATCATCACGGTCTTTGACGACTCCTGAGCTTGGTCGCCCATCGCCATCGCCGTTGTCGGTCCGCCCGTCGCCGCTTCACTCGACTCCGGCATCGCCCGCCCTCTCGGCTCGCGCATCCCCATCCCCGGCGTCGACCACTTCAAAGACAGGTTCGCCGGCAGCAATCTCCCCTGCGGCCCCTCCTGCGGCATCCGCGGCTCGTAAGAAGAAGCCACAGACGACCCTGCAAAAGATGCTCGCTCTCAATCAGGCTCGTGAAGAGGCCGATGCTGCAGCCAAGAAATCAGGTGGCGGCCTGCTTGACTGGATGTGATCGAACATGCTCCTGGTGCGTCCCTCCTCTTCGCCCCCACCCTCACTACCACCTGTCCCCGAGGGAGAGCATGCGTGATGAGACTTATCAGCTGGCACCAGACCGATGGGGTGTATGCCCCGTCTGAGGTCAACCTCTTTGCATGGGCTGGAATACGCTCCGGCCCCTGAAACACGCTCTTCCTCGACTCTTTCCTCTACCTATCGCTCTTTTTCGCTTCGTTTATTCTTATATCTCGATGCGACCGTTGCTGACCTTCAACCCTCTACCTTGCCACGCCTTCTAGGTTAATTTTGCTCTCGTACTTCGAAATATTGATGTAGCCCTGTCGCGCCCCTAATGATCAAACTCATCCCATGCAAGTTATGACTCAAAGCATACGACAGCGACCGTGATTTGTCGATAAGCATACGACAGCGACCGTGTTTGTTGATTGTTCTGCTCAGTTGACGGTTCTCAGGGTTTGTTGGGGAGTCGTTCCGAGTGCCTGCCGCTGGCATCGACGCGACGCGACACAACCGCGCAGCCCGCTCGCGCATCCCACCGCCGGCGTCGGCCTGAACTGCTGTCGACCTTTATCGACTTGTAGACGGCGACCCTGCTCAACCGCCCTTCCCCCCTGGTCATCTTCCTTTCCCTCAAGCTCTCTCAGCTAGCAGTCATTCAATCTTTGTCCGATCTCTGATCGGCCAGCCACATTGCCGAGACCTCCCCTCTGGGAAACGGCAGCGGGAGCCTCACGGCATGCCATACGGAGGAGGCCGTCCGGAGCCTGACACCCTTCCGCCTCTGCGCGCGCCATGGGCCGCTCCCTCGCTCAGCATTCAGGAGTTCAAGGGCTCTTCCGTAGCTACGGGATCCTCGCCGGCGCCTCTGCCCGGCTGCCGGCCGCTTGCGAGTCATTCCAGCTCGACGCCCTTCGCTAGTCAATCAGATTGGCCTACAGCCGCCCTCCACCTCTGCGCACCGAGCTTTGACTCGGCCGGCCGTCATGGGGTCCGCGGTCGTCCACCGATACCGGTGCCGAGACCCCTTGGTCGAGGGACGCCTCTATGGGCGTCGCATGTTCCGCTGCACGCCCATCTCCAACACACTTCCCCTGCGGGCGAGCTTCTCCTGTCTGCGCAGCACCTCGACAAAGGACCTTCATCTAGCCGGCAGCCGCTCTTCTACGGCCCGCCAACTGCCTACTATCCAGAATTGGCGTCGAGCGGCGTATATCCCTCTGCACCGACCTTCTGGCCGTCCCAGGGCGAGCTTGGCCAGCCAGATCAGCAGTTCGCCTCAGCGCCGACTTTGCTCGGAGGGGACTTTGCCCGGGCGACCACCCTCCTTCAGAGCAGCCTCATCTCGGCCGTCGATGGGCCGATCAACAAGGGTTGGGTCGACCTGCTGTCACCGCTTGGATCGGGAGATGACCTTGACGTACCATCACCGCCGGCGCAGACCGATCGGCCTGCTAGCAACGCAGAGTACAGGGACGCCTACGTCTTGGCTCCACCGGCATCGTCCGTTCCCGGCCGTCCAGCTCTCAGAGTCGACCTGACGGAGTCGCTAGCGGGAGACTCCTCTTCAACAATTACTCAGGCGTCAGACGATGCGGACGGTAAGGTGGCCGGACCGACTGAAGACCCGCCTGCATTTGACGTCTACGTACGCATGCGTTGCCAACTCTCCACACAAGTTGGCATGACTGATCTCCTGCTTTCATCCCCTACACAGGCAGACACCTTCATACCTGCTTACCTCCGAGACCTGCACCGCTACCCTCCGACGTGTATCCATCTCTCAACGTCTTTGCCACCCTTCCCGCCGGCCGATTACGTCACTCCTTTTTATCCTCCGACGCTTTTAGCCCCTCGAACAACGACTCGCATGCTGGGGATGAGGCCGCCAAGCGCTCGTCACAACCTAGTCCCGCTGGAGGCTCCTACTTACGGAACATGGTTTACTCAGCTGCTTGCCCTCGAGCTGGCAGCACTGAGCAAACGAGGGCGATCGCTCATCCTCTACAAGCTGCCAGTGGTACTGCTCGACGCCGGTCTCGGCAACGAAGCTGGTGCGCTCATCAGCGTTCACGTCCCGGGCGTGCGAGAGAACTGGCCGCAGGTCAGCGTCGGCGACAGCTGTTTGCTTCGCGAGGTTTGGGTCAATCGATCGGCCGGCAGCGCCGAGGGTCTTATGGGCCGCGTCATCAGCGTCGGCAAGCGTCAGGGTCACGTCTGTGCGTTCTTGACCCCAGGACTGGCCCATGACTGCCGCTAATACGATGCTGGTTGCAGATGTCCGCGTGCCGAGCCTAATTGCCTATCTAAGCTCTACCTCGTATGCACAACATCACTCTTTCCTGGCCGCTCCGCTCGACGCTTCGTCAACCGGCGACCTCGTGGGAGCGTTCAACATCCTTTTCTTCCCCTCGCCGTTGCCGATTCTTGAGCAGGCAACGGCGGTCGATCTCGTAGGCAGCCTGCTCTGCGCCAATCTCAAAGCGCCAGCGCTTCCTTCCAACGGGCAGTCGAGAAGACGTGATACGGGCCAATCAAGCCAAGATCAGTCGGGCAGCGTGCTCAGACGATGGCTCTTTCCTGAGCCGAGCGACGCCAAGCAGCAGAAAGCGGTGCGACTCGATGTAGACATTGGCAACGACAGCTGGATTGATCCCGGCCTCAATGAGGAGCAGCGAGTGCGTAAAGCGATCTGCGAAAGCCGTAATGTCACTGATGCAGCGGTCGCACTTACAGAACGCCGTCCGGGTTGGTGCCCTCTACCGCTCGCGCGTACCGCTGCTGATCTCTGGTCCCTTTGGTACCGGCAAGACAAAGGTCCGTGTAGCTTGCTCTCCGTCACAGTTACCGATGGGCGCTGACAATCTTTTGTCGTCTTTAGATGGTTACCGAGCTTGCGCTGCAAATCTTGCGTCTGCAGTCGACAGCCACCGTTTTACTTGTTGCACCCTCCAACTCGGCGACTGACACGCTGTGTCTCCGTCTGCGAGAGGCATTTGACTCCGCGGCAGGCCTTGGCCAGCGATCGGCGATGCTTCGGTTGAACGATCGCGAGCGAACCTTTGCAGAGGTGCCCGACGCCATGTACGTGCCTACTGACAGCTGTCTCGCGCTCGACGTCCTGATACTGTTGTCCGTCGCGCAGCCTACCCTTCTGTTGTACAGAAGGCGATCACTTTGCGGGTCAGTCGGAGATTGACTCTCGTCTCGTCGACTACTTACTGATTCGCGACGATCGTATCAGTTCCATCCTTCGCTCAGCTGATGAAGTATCGCCTCGTCCTTACTTCTGCGGCCGACGCAGCCATCCTGCTTCGCGCACGCGTCTCGAACCGTGACCTCGGTGCAATCGAGACTGGCGTCACCTCCACAATTCATCCTCATGACGTCGACAGTGAGCATTCGGTTCGCCCTCACTGGACTCATCTCATCATTGACGAGGTGCGAGGTCGACAGTTCAGCCATCCATCGTGCTGAGTTCCGAGCTGACGTCAACGGCTCTTAGGCTGGCCAAGGAAGCGAGCCTGAGGTATTGGTGCCCATCTCAGTCGTATTGCCGTTTAGCCATACGTCGACCGAACACGAGCCTCAGCTGGTCTTGTGCGGCGACGGTCAGCAGTGTGTGTCCACAGCGGCTACTGCGCAACACATCCAACCTGTCGCTGAAGCAATCACCCTCCTACTTGCAGTGGGTCCGCTCATCTGCTCGGATGCTGCGCGAAACGGCGAACTTGATGTTTCACTGCTTGAGCGACTCTTCGAGAGGCCGCTGTACGCCACGTCGAGGGGTCCATCAAACGGTGACTGGAGGCCGTGCACGCGTCTCGTCAAGGTTAGACACCCTTCTCGTCTCAAGCGACCCTTGACGATTAGGCTGAGGGTCCGGGCTTGCTTTGCCGTCAGAACTACCGATGCCACCCTGCGCTGCTCATGACGCCATCGTCACTCTTTTACGACAACGCACTCGAACCCTGCGCTCGCAATGGTATCATCCGCTGGTCGAAGTTGCCAAACGCGGATCTTCCGCTCGTTGTCATGAACACACCGGGTCTCGATGGCTCGCTCGACGAAGGTGCCTCGTGGTACAACATCGCCGAGATCAATCAGGCCGTCGCCGTCGTCCGCTCACTGCTCGATCCGGCCGAGTCGGCCGACTCGACACCCCCAATCCGTATGGCCGACATTGGTATCATGGCCGGCTTCCGCGAGCAGGTCTGGCGACTTCGCGAGCGGCTTCGGTCAGAGGGGTTTGGTGGCATCGACGTCGGCTCAGTTGAAGTAAGATAGGTGCGCGTCTCGCACTTTGTTTGCTCCTGATTGACGCTTGCAGCTCCCTTGCCCTTTCATCGGCTAGGATTACCAAGGACGCGAGAAGCGCATTACGATCGTCTCGACAGTTCGCTCGCGTGTGCGCTTCCTCCAGCGCGACATAGACAAATCGCTCGGCCTCGTCTTTGAGCAGAAGCGGTTCGTTGCCCCTGGTACCGATCATCTGGTCTGAGCGCCCGACTCACTGACCCTGACCCTGCCCTTTTTGAGCAGGTTCAACGTGAGCATCACAAGAGCGCGCGAACTGCTCGTCATCATCGGCAGCGCCGAGATTCTTGCGAGGGACCCATCCTGGCGCGGCCTTCTGCACTTCGCGCTCCGCAACGGACTGTCCGTCGAGCCCGACGGCGTTTCAACACCGACGAGAACTACGTTGACTGACAACGCGACCGGGGGCTCTTCCGGCATCCTCTTCTCGTGCAGATTTGTCGGCCCAGAGATCGCGCTCGAGGCGACCAACGATTTTATGTCGGCACTCGAGTGCGCCTCCCATTTTTGCAGCTCAGGCGGAGCGGTCGACGCCCCACTCGTCTCCCCGCGGCTGACGAGACTCCCACCCCCCCCCCCCCCCCTCCTCCTTTTGCGGCACCTTGATCCAACTCAACTCTTGTCACCCAGGTCGGACTACCTCGCCGACCTAGAAGCTCGTCACGCGCAAGGCTCGCGAAGCGGACAGGAAGTTGATGGGAGCGGTAGTGACGACGGCGAGTCGGCTTGGGAGGCGGCCGACAAGTTGAACCGTCGGTCAGCCCGGTTGTCGGGCGCGCTCGCGCGATCGGTCCTGCATGAAGGCGATGGCGGGCGATGACCGCCGTGGAAGAAGACGTGCGAGGGGTCAAGGGGGGAGGGGCATGCTTATCCGAATGCCCTTTCCGACGAAAACGTTTTAAGAGAAGACTAAGGGGGGCAGTAGGGCAGATCGGAGGGGGATGGGGAGGAGGGAGAGCGAGCAAGCGGGAGTACACGAAGAAACGGGCCGGGGAGCGGAAGCAACTAGGGTGCGGGCGGGCGAGATGGGGGGGAGCAAAGGGGGGGGGGGGGGATCAAAAGAAGATGTAGGTCATGAGGAAGACGCCGACGCAGAGGGCGGCGACCACCTCAACGGGCACGCCGGCGCCGACCACCTGCTGGGGCTGCTGCGTCGTCATTGAGCCGGCGCCCGTCGTCGTCGTCGACTCGACGCCTCCTCCCCGCTTCCGGAGCCCGGCGACCGCTGTCGGACTCTCGGCGAGCTGAGCCTTGAGCGATCGGACCTCGGCCTTGAGCCGGTCGACCTCGGCCGCCGTTGAGGAGGATGAGCCAGAGGCGGACACGAGGCCCGGCAGGCCGTCGGTCGATCTCGGCACGGCCGCCGCCGCCGTCGTCGTCGTCGTGTGGGTCGTCGTCGGCGGAGGGAGGCTTGAAGCGTTGAGCGCGGGCGCAAGGGCAGGCGCAACAGCGGCGGCGGCGGCGGCCGGCGAGGGCGACGAGCGGGTGGGAAGCGGGCTGCTCGAGAGCGTCGTATCGGCCTGGTGGAACTGAGTCTGGGTCACGTCGGGCGATGAGGAGGCGACGCCGTTGGCGTGCGTGTTGGGCTTCGAAGGAGGAAGGCGAGAGGGGGAAAGAAAGGGGACGAGACGCTTTCCCTTGTCAGCCGATCCTGAACAGGGCAGGAGGAAAGCTTTCTCTTGGTCTTGCGCGAGGAGCTCAAGGGGTCGCACGGAAGAAGAAAGAGGGAAGCCTTCGAGGGGAGAGCATGAACGCACCGAGCCGTCGATCAACGTCGACTTGTCAAACGTCTCGTCGCCGTGCGAGCCCCCCGCACCCCCACCACCGGCGGCACCAGCGGTGACCGCTTCGTCGTCGGCCTCGACGTAAGCGCACCGGATCTTCTGCTCGGCGATGCGCTCCTTGCCCTGGGCTTCTATGCTCGACCACTTTGGAGCGATGGAAGGGGAGGGGAGGAGGGGGAGGAGGGCAAAAGGGAAGGCAAGACAGGTCAGTCGGGGGAAGGGAGTCGGTCAGCTCTTGAGGTCCTTTCGGTCGACTAGCGGGCGACAAAAGACTGCGCGCGCGCTCCACTCCCGGGAAGAGGCGCAAGATGCGAAGGAGAGGGGAGAAGAGGGGAACGAAGGAAGGAGGAGAGAGAAGGGGGAGGGACGAATCGAGGGGTGCGAGGGGGTGATAGGACATGAGGAAGCAAACGTACGATCTCGGCGAGGGCGAGGTGCTCCTGCGAGGCGTCGATGATGGCCGACTGGACGAGAAACTTGTCCTTGCACTTTGCGCCGGCCGGCGGGTCGGTCCGCATCGGCTGGAGGAGGACTGGGAGAAGAAGGACCGGGCGGGCGAGTCATATCGTCCGAGTGAGCAAGCAGCGAGAAGTTTTTTTTTTCCGACGCGAATGAGAGATGACGGGAGCAAGGTGTCGGCGAGTGGGGTCGGATAGGTGGGAAGGGAAGCAGAGGAGGGAGGAGGTCTCAGTCTCTTTGAGTTTCATAGGGCAGGAGATGGGGTTGGAGGGCAGGGCTTTCAAGAGAGCGACGGGGTGACGGTCGGCCAAGAGGGAAGGGAAGAAACAAAGGAGGCGAGAGAGAGGGGCGGAGGGGCTAGAGAGTGAGAGGGAGGAGGGAGGAAAGGTTAAGCCAAACGCACCGGAAACCTCGACCGACTCGCCCGGCTCGATCCGGCCAGAGTTAGGCCGGACGCAGTACTGTCGTCGAGGTGACAAAGGGGGGAGTGGAGAGGGGCCGGAGGGAGGCATGAAGAAAGAATCAGTCTTCGAACCAGACGACGGATAGAGTCTAGAGCGACGGAGGGGAAGAAGGGGGGGGGGGGGGGAAGGAAAGGGGAGGAGGAAACGTTCCGCGAGAGCAGGGTCGGGCCGGCCATCCTGGAAGCTGGTCCGCTCGGGAAAGCCTCTTCCCAAGTACGCCTCCCGCCCCTTGATGCAACCCTCCCCTCTAGGCCTTCCTTCCTGATCTCTCCCCTCTACGAATGGCACCGAAGCGTCCTCTGACCTCTCTCCTCCCCCCGTACCTCTGTGAGCCCGTCACCCTTCTTCGAGCGCAGCATGCCCGTCATGTCCACTTCCGTTTTCCCGCCCGGTCTTCTCTCCAAGAAAGAGCCAGCCAACCCCCCCCCCCCCCCTCCCCCTTCCCCCGCTCTCCCCCGTCCCCGATCTTCCGCCTCGCTTCTCCCTTCCTCTCTCGATCGAGAGAAGCGACCGACCGACCGACGGACCGCCCGACCTGGCCAGCCGTAGACGAAAGGGCGGCCCGGCAGGAAGCAGAGGGAGAGGGAGAGAAAGAGAGAGGAGAGGGCCAAGGCTGGACCCTCGAATCGACCCTCCCCTCGCTCCAAGGTCGACGGCGGCGCTTGGCCGGGATTTCCCCCTTCCCTCCCCCCTTCCCCTCTCCTCTCACCCCTCGCTTCCTCTTCCCCCCCACCCGCCGGCGAGCCTGATGAATCAAGCAAGCGAGCGAGCGAGCGTCGTGACGTCTCGTCCTGCATGGCCATGGCCAACGGAGCGAATCGGACCCGAGCGGGCAGGGTGGGGGGGGGGGGGGTGAAGCGGACCACTCGCGGAGAAGGGAAGCGGGGGGAGGAGGGGGGGGGGGGGTGTGTGGGAGAGAAGGAAGGGGTTGGAGATTGGGAGTTGGGAAGGGGCGAGGGGTAGAAAGGGGTTTTCTCCGGCTGGAAGGGCAGAGAAGGAGGTCTCCTCGCCCTTTCCCACCTCGGCCGTCCTTACCTCCGCTTCCCACCCTCCTTCCCTCCCTCCTGCTCCGCCTTCCAGCCCCTCAGGACCTCGAGAAGAGAGAGAGAGAGAGCGAGCGAACGCGCGAGACAAGGAAACACAGCGAGAAGCGCGAAACGAGAATCAAAGATGAAAACGGGGGGAGAAGAGAGGGAGGAGGGAGGACGGACCTGCTTGGGCGCCGTCGTCTTGACCTTGAACGCAACGCTCTCGCTGTTGGGGTTCCGGACGACGAGCGTCCGCTTGACGAGGGCCGTCAACGGGCCTACAAGCGAGCGAGCGGGTCCGAAAAACGAGACGAGGGAGGGGCGAAGCGAGAAGCAAAGTAGGCGAGATGAGCGGAGCGAGCGGGCGAGGGGGTGAGGGTCGAGGAGGGTGGACGGAGGTGTCCGCGGATCGTTCGTTCGTTCGTTCGTTTTGATGCGGTCGGTTGGGTCGGTCGATCGAATCGCGATCGCATGGACGAGCGGGCGAGAGGAGGCCCAAACAGCGGAACGGAGGGGAGTTGGAGTGGGTTGGTTGAGGAGGAGGAGGAGATGATAGCAGGGGCAGGCAAGGCAGGCAGGGCAAGAGGAAGGGTGAAGAGAGAGTCGGTCAGCCATCGGTCGGTCGGTCGGTCGGTGAGCGCTGTTTCGATCCAAAGGAGGGAGGGAGGGAGAAAGAGTTGAAAGGGCCCCCCGAATCTTCGAAGAGAGCCCCCCCCCCCCCCTTTCCCTCCCTCGCCGTCTATCCGTCCATCCGTTGGATCGACGCGGCGCCACGCGATCTCTCAGTGAAAAGCGCGTGTCGAAGTGAGCGAGTCGGGCGGAGGCCAGGGGGGGGGGGGGGGGGAGGTTGAGGGAGAGGGTCCTCTTTCCCTTCGATCCCCTCTCTCCTTGGCCACCCGGCCAGACCGACGACCCCGCCCGTCCGTCCGCCTGCCTGCCTGCCTGCCTTAGCGAGCGAGCGAGCCCCTTGCCTTTCCTAGCGAGCGAGCGAGCGGGCAAGCGACGAAACGCTCCGACTCCGACCTCTGGCCCCAGCTAGCCCGCCGGCGCGGGGTTGACTAGCTGGCTGGCTAACGGGTCATGGATGGGCGGTGTCGCGTTGGCCGCACGCACGCACACGCACACGCACACGCCTTGCTCCGGCGGGCAGGCGGGCGAACGAGAGGGCCAAAGGGGCTGAGCCCGACCCCGCCTCCCAGCCAGCCAGCCAGCGACAAGAGACGGCCGGAGGGCGCTCTGGCGAAACGATGGTCTGGAAGAGAGAGGAGAGGGAGAGGGAGAGGGAGAGAGAGAGAGAGAGATCTCCAAAGAGCCCTCTCCCTCCCTCCCTCCGCCGCCAAGGGAAGCGTCGCACGAGAAAGGAAAGGAACGGACGTGGGAAAGCGAGCGTGCCTGCGGGCGAGAGGTCGACCGACATGTCGTTTTACTTTAGAGGGAGGGAGCGAAGAGGGCAAAGAGAGAGAGGTTGAAGACGAGCGATGGAGGCGAGCGGGCGGGCGGGCGGGCGGGCGCGGGAGACGATCACCGCACGCGGGGGCTGTGAGACCACCCAGGGCAGGCCAGGGCGCCGATGACTCTCACGCCGGCATGCACCTCATTGACCCGCCTCGTCTGGATGTATACGAGAGTGCCTATGCATCCCCTCCTCAACGCTGCCTGCCTGCCTGTCTATCTGCCAACGACGGCTTCCCAAGAGGGCTAACCTAAACGCAGCCATGGGGGCCAAACGTCGATGGGCCATCTGCGTCGAGCGCGCGCGCGATTCGATCGCCATCCTGGATGTGCGCATTAGATGGCTCCTTGCATTCTATGAGAAGATAGATGGCGGGCTGGGCGGCGGCGTTTCGTCGTCCGAACGCACGCACGCACGCACGCATGCATGCAGGTACGCGCCGGAAACGGCCCCTGATCTGCTCTTGGACGGTCTGATCTGCTCCTGGACCCCCGTCCGTCCGTGCACAGGACCGACCGACCGACCGACCATTTGAACACCCGAGAGGGGGTTGGGGTGGAAAAAGGTGGGGGGGGTCATTTACCCCTCCCAACTCCATCTTGATGCCCTGGGTGGGTGGGTGAGGGTCACGGGCGAGGAAAGACGGACCGAGGAGAATTGGAAGAAGGAAGGATGGCCAGCAGGAAGCCCCCATCTAGAGCGCCTTCTAACGTTGACTGCAAGTGTCGGGGTCTGCCTCGGCCTCCCTCCCGCTCTCGAGAAGGGCTCGAAGGGGGGGCTGGCTGGCTGCAAGGGATCCGACCCATCGACTACCCGACGGACTGACCGACCGACCGACTGACCGACCGACTGACCGACTCACTGAGAGACGGCAGAAAGGAAGCAAGATGGTCTGAAGATCGGGGAGGGGGTGCCCATCGATCCACCCACCTAGGCCCTCGGTCGGACGACGGATGGCAGGCAGGCAGGCAGGCAGGGGTCGGTCGTTGACCCCCGAACCCCCGACCCGATTCGACTCGTCGGAAAAAGAGCCTCGAAGCCATGCAAGGCCCGATGTAGGTCGAGGTGTCGAACTTGGTGCTCGGTGTCCTCCCTCCCTCCGTCACTCACGTTGTCTCAACCCTCCACCCTTCCCTGGCTGGCTGGCTGACCGGCGGGCGAGTGTCCAATGGCCGTCCGTTCATGGATGCCCGCCCGTCTGCTCATCCTAACCCCCCGCCCTCCCCCGCCCCTTCCCGCACCGTCCCTCCCTTTTCCCCCCGCCTCTCTCTCTCTCCAATCCCTCCTTTCTCGGGAAGGACCCATCTGATCGGACCTGATCTATCGAGCCGGCCGACCGACCAACCAGGAGGACGTGGGTGGGTGAGAATCAAGGCTGAGGGGGGTGAGAGAGCCGTCCCATGCCTTTGACTCCTTCCGTTTCCTTCTCTTTCCCTCTCTTTCCCTTCTTCCTCTTCCTCCCCCCCACCCTCTCCCTTTCTCCTTTCGACCCCAACAATCCCGACCTCGATCCCGACCCCGACTCGATCTACCTACAAGACACGACACGATCACCTGCACACCCCGCTCGCTTCGCTCGCTTCGCTCTTCCCGCAAAAAGAAGCAGGCAACGTTCGACCCCCATCCGCGCGCGCGCGACGTGACGTGACATGACGTCAGGGAGAACACCCCGAATCGACTTCCTCCTCCTCCTCCGACGACGACAACGACGAACCTCCCTCCCCTGGCTGGACGGTTCGCCACGCGCGGCCGGTCGGTTCAAGATGGGTTTTTGGGGGGCGGGAAGGCGCAAAGAGGGTGAGGGGAGGGGAAGGGTGGGAACGGAGGTGGTGGGGGAGGGGAGGGGGCAAATCGTCCATCGTCGTCGACAGGAGGTCCCTCCCTTGTTCTTGAGCCGGTCGAACTTCATCGCCATGCTTATCTTTGACCCCCTTTGTTTTCTTGCCCCCCCTTCGTCCGCCCCCTCCCCAAACCCCCACCCGACCCGATCCGGCAACCCCACCTGCCCATTTTCGTCCGGGGTTTCGTTCGACCTCAGTCCCAGGCGGCCTTGACAAACTTCTCGACGAGCGCCGGGTCTTTCTGTTCCGTGTAGAAGGGAGGGGGGCGAAGGTAGGGAATTGAAAGGAAGAGGGGGTTCGAGGACGAAGAGAAGCAGAGATGACGGACGTGGATCGTTCCGTGGGATGAGGAGGAAGGAGGATGGATCAAGGAATGGGGTGGAGGCGTCGGGGCGGGTCAGCTTCTCTTGGTCTCGCTTTTGGGAGGGGAAGGGGAAGGGGAGAAAGAAGCGAAGGATGAATCCAGAGGAGGGAAGGGAGCAAAGGACGGATGGGATGGAACGAGGCAACGGAGGGCCTCGAAAAGGGGGAGCTTGAGACGCAGGAGATGGGGAGGTGTCGAGAGAGGGAGTGAGCGAGCGAAGAGAGATTCAAAAGGAGTGGGCGGGTTTCGAGAAAAGAAACGGAGGCGGATCCGGCGCCACAAGAGGGCGGGAAGAAGACCGGGTAGAAGAGATGGCAAGGGAGAAGACTTTTGAAAAAGGGGGCATCTCCCATAAGAAGGAGACCCCCACCCGGCCAAGCCAAGCCAAGCGCAACGAACCGAACCGAACGAAAACCAACGCAGAAAGGGACGATAGAGAGAAATGAAAGAAACCGCAAAAAGAAAAGAGAAAAACGCACCCGATACCTTGCCTGCCAAGCGGCGAACCCTTCGTGCAGGATGAGCACGTCCTGGTCGGCGTCGGGCCGGAGTTCGGCGAGGGCAGCGGCGTAGCGCGAGGCGGCTTTCGGACCCCGGACCTTTGGTGTTGCGTGGGATCGTTCCACACACACACACACACACACACACACACACACACACACACACACACACACAAACACACAGTTTTACCCCGACGAGGTTAGGCGCACGAGGGTGGGGGGTTGGTTTGGATAGCGGAGGGAGGGAGAGGGGAGGAGGGGGGGAGGCGAGCGTGGGAGCGAGGGAGGCCCGGTCGAGGAGGATGGAGAAGTGAGGAAGAGGGCCGGGAACGCGGGCAGTGGGTGGGCGGGTGAGGAAAATGGAAGAAGGGGGAGGCGCGCGGGGGAGGGGGGGGGGCGTTTGTTGGGTGATAAGGGGAAGTGAGGGGGCGGGCCGGTGGGCGTCAGGGAGAGAGGGAAGGGAGTGTCCCGAAGTGGAAGAGTTGAGCAGAACGAGTCGACGTTTCGAGGGGGGAGAGGGAGGCGCGAGGGGGGAAGGGGGGATGGAGGGATCAGCAAAGCGCGGTGGGTAGGAGAGACGCCAAGCGAGCGAGCGACGCGGAGGAGTTCAGCAAGACCGGGTGAGGAGACATGACGGCCCGCACCGCACGCAGCAACGAGGAGGAAGGAGGCAAAGGGTGTCGAAAGTGAAAGGGGGGAAGGGAGGGGGGACCGGCGAGCAAATCGGTTTTGAGTCTTTCAGAGGAACCCCTCCCCCAAAGAAGAGGTTCGGCTCCCCCTCCTTCCTTGCGCCCTCCGCCCTCCCTCCAACCTTCTTCAAACGTAAGAGAAGACGCAAAAGCAAAAACGACGCACCTGGCTCATCGTACAGTGAAACACCACCTTGTCCTTATCCTTGAGCTCGCCGACGAGCGTCGTGATGTCGTCTTCGGTCGTTTGCTTCCCATCCCAAGGGGGGGGGGGGGGGAAGAGCAGGCAACGAACGGCCCGGGACGAGGAACGAGCGGGGGAAGGAAGGGGGGTTGGAAGGTCAGCCATTCTGAGAATCGGTGCGTGGACCGTTCGGTCGCGTTGGTCGTGTCGTGTCGGTCAGCGATGGAGGTCGTTCTTCTTTCTCGCGCGGTCGCGCTCCCTCCTCTCGAGGAAGGGTGAGGGGGGAGGGGGGGGAGAGAGGGCAGCGCACACGCGCGCGCGCGACGGGATGGCTCGGGATCCAAGGGGGAAGAAGGGGGGTGAGGGGGGAGGGGGGGGGGTTGCGACCTCGAGCGTGAGTGGGGGTGCGATGAAGGACCGCGGTCTTCGATGGAATGGATGGGCACGTCCTTTTTTAAGCTCCCCTTCCCCCCCCCCCCCCAAACAGAGACTCGGGATGGGATGGCTTGAGCTCCGCGATTTGGGATGATAAAAGGGAAATGGGGGTAGGCCGAGAGGGGGGGGGGGGGGGGGGGGGGGGGGGGGTTCCCAAGGGGGGGGGGGGGGAAGGTGACGGGTGCTGCGGCTGCCCGCCCGGTTCCCTTTGGGACTTTGGGAGGAAAGGGGCTGGGAGGAATCCCACCGCGAAGGGAGGGTGGGCGGGGTGGGTCCGGGCCACTTTGCGCAGCCGGCCAGCCGAGGGAAGCGTCCGCTCACCCGCCTCGCTCTTGGGAGGGAGGGGAAAAAAGGGAAAAGGGAACGGGAAAGACGGAAACGTACGCGGTGGGGAAGTTGCCTGCAGCCAGGGATGTTGCCGCCCTAAGGTGAGTGAGTGAGTGAGTTTGAATCGAGTTGAGTGCGAGCCGAGGGAAGCGAAAGGGCGGATGGAGGGGAGCGTCGTGGGAGATTTCAGATGTCATGGATGAGGGGGTTTGGAGATCATGCCGGCGAGAAGAAGGTTCCTCCCGATCCACCGAGGCGAGGCGGCGAAGACGAGCAGAAACGTGAAGAGAGAGAGAGGGGGACCGGGTTGGGTCAGCCCGACGAAGCTTGACGAGGAGGGTGTGGGGGGAAGGGGGAAGGGGGTCCCTTTTTCGGGGGAGGGGAGAGGGGGGGGGGGCTCTCCTGCTTCCATCGGTCGAGGACTTCAAAGGACAGCCAGGGAGTAGACACCGCAAGCCGTTTCTCCGTCGCTTCGTTCGAGAGAGGGGAAACCTCAAGCGGAGGGAGGGGGCGACGGAGAGAAGCGACCCTGGAACCAGGCAGGTTCCTCTCGGCAAGAAGGGTTTTCCCCACGACCGTCTCAAAGGAGGAGGCCAGACACGCGGTTCTCCCAAGGGGGGCGTTCTTCGTAGGCGACGAATCGCTCCCCTCGCCCTTCACCCTCAGGTCAACTGGCAGTTGTCCACATCTCCTATCAGGAGATGAGCGAACCGAGTAGAGCCGTTTTCGGTTTCGTTGGATTGGACTTTGAGACGAGTCACCTTCGCACGCACGCGACCATTTGATGCTGGTAGGCTGGCCGGCAGGCAGGCCGGGCAGGCCGACGGAACATTGAACTTGGACGTCCCCCGACCCCCTTCTGACCTTCAACTGCGGGTCGACCGACCGACCGATCGACCGACCGACCTCCGAGGTTCCCTCTTCCCGCATGCATGCATGCGTGCGTGCGTGCGTGAGGGACCCCGCTCTGTCTTCCCTCCTTCCTCCATCCAAGGATCCCGACCCGAGTCCTTGACGTGCGGCGTCAGGGTGAGGAAAGGGAGAGGGAGAGAGGAAGAACTAGGGAAGAAAGGAAGGGGAAGGTGAAGGAACGGACGTAAAAGTCGTCGTCGCGGACGTCGACGACGGCGAGCTTGGCGGCGGGGCCGGCCAGAGGCGTCTGACGGATGAGCTGGGCGAGGTCCTGATAGAACAGCGTCTCAGTGCCTCCTTGCGTTTGTTATCTAGAAAGGAGGAATCGCACGCTGGGAGTGATGAACTTGGGTGCGTTGAGCATCGTTAAACGAGCGATGGGAGAGAGGAGAGAGAAGCTAGAGAGGATGACTGCGCCTGGGAAGAACCTTACCATGTCCAAAACTCCGGCGGGCGCATACACCCATCTCTCCTTCGACTCCTTTGAACCTTGCTTCCGCACCATCCACAACTCGAACTCTGACCAAGAAAGCTAGGATGTACTTCTGAAAAGGAGGGCTATATATGGGAGCCGAAGACATGCTTTGAGTGGCAATCGAGATAGACTGGAGCTCGCCCAAGGCTGATCTGCTGACGACCTCACGAGCTCCCTCGAGACCTCGCTGCCCGCCTGTGACCGCATAGATCGTCCTGCCGTCTGCTCCCCCCGACACGTGTTTCGGGCATATATGCATGGATAGGGCTCTCAAGGATCTTCATCTCAGTCCTTGCTCGGCCCAGAGATTCATAGGGCTAGGAAGGAAGCAATGTCGTCCGACCCTCCAACCTAGCGTGCTGCGCAAGCGGCAGCTCGCGCGGACTCAGCCGCCCTGCAGGCCGAGCTCGTCTAGCTGCTGCAGAGTCGATGACTCGCATGGATGCTCACTTCTCCTCCCCCTTGCATCTTGGCCGACGCCGCGGACAAAAGCGCATATATGAGAGAGAATCATGAAAGGTCCTGATTTGTGCTGATGAAGAGGACGATGCTCGACCCCCCCCCCTTGAGGTGCGGCCTGGAGCAAGAGGAGGAGGAAGGGGCCGGCTCTCAGTCGACCTGCTGCGAGGTCAGCGTCAGCGTCAGCGCGTCCCGCCGGAGGACCCTAGGACCGGTGGGCACCCTTCCTCGAGAAGCTTGGACAAGCCGGCCAATAAAACCAACTAATTCTACAGTACCCTAGGATACTCTCAGAGGGCCGTCCGCGGCCGTGTGGGCGTAGTACTGGGGGGGGGGGGGGGGGGGGGAAAGCGCCTGATGACCGGCCGCTGGGCAAGCCGAAGGGCAGCTTCGAACCAGCCAAACCAAAGGTCGAGCTCCCGCCGAGAGCCCTTCCAGCGAGCGTGTATGAAGCGGCACGAGGGTTTTCCTGGAAGCGGAGAGCCCTTGGTGTGGTAGCAGTCGGAGTGTGAACGGTCTAGCTGCTGGTTGATGGAAGCCGGCAGGTCGAGGAATGTCAAGGGAGGGGTGGGTGGGTGTGAACCCTGTGGCACGTCATAGAGCCTGTCAACTTGCATTGTCCCCTTCTCCCCCCCCTCTCTCTCTCTTCTCTCTCTCTCGCCCGTCCTCAACCCTAACCTCCCCCCAAACCACCACACCCTCAAGATGAGCAAAGTCTCTTCCCCCGAGCTCAAGAAGGTCCGTCCCTTCTTCTTCGAGGGAGGCAGAGACAAGAGAAGGGGAGAGTGGCAGGCGATCCGCAGGTGATCTTGGGCTCTCTCTTCTCTCTCTTGAAACCAACCCACCCCGCCCCTCCCTCCCTCCCGTCTTGAGAGAAGCTCGACGCAACCTTCTTCCGCTCCGTGGGAGAGAAATCCCTCTCATGTACGATTAGGCAGGAGGCAAGGGAAGGGCACCTTTGGAAAGGGGGATCTCCCGACCACCCAACAGACGGAGACCGACAACCGACTCTCTCTTCCCCTCCCCTCATCTCCCTCGTCCTTGCGTCCACCGACGCTAACCCCTCTGCCTGTCGAATCCCCTTCTCCTTCCTCGTTCGCCCGCTCGCTCGCCTAGTTCATGGACAAGCGCATCTCGGTCCTCGTCCAGGGCGGTCGTAAAGTCTCGGGCGTCCTCCGGGGGTTCGACATCTTTCTCAACCTGGTCGTCGACGACGCCGTCGATGAGAGCCTGCCCGCCGAGAAGGTCAACGTCGGCATGGTCGTCAGTCCCCTCCCTTTCTCTTCTCTTCTCCTTTCTCTCCCTGTCTTCCTTTCGTGGGTTTCCCCTACGCACACACACACACACACACACACACACACACGAGTTCTCGACACACGTCGGCTGCCCGCCCGCCCGCCCGCCGCATCGTTGATCCAGCTCGCGGAGGAGAAGGAAGGAAGAGAGGGAGGAAAGAACGAAAGGGGTGGGGGGGAAGGGGGGGGGGGGCGGAAGGCCGGGGGGCGTTCGACAGATCTCTCCCCCGTCGAATTGTGAGAGCGCGCGCGCGTTCGCGTCCGCGTCCACTCCACTCCGCCTTCGACATGTCGTGTCGTGTCGGGAGTCGATCGACGTTCCCCTCCGTCCGGCCGGCCCCCTTCACCCTGCCTGAGGGACTGGACGAGCAGGATAGGCGGCCGTGTGGGTGGGTGGGTGGGCGTATCCTTCTTGCGCCCACTCGATTCCTCGCGCAGGCGGGCAGGTAGGGCAGGGGCAGGGCAGGGTAGGGGTTTCGGGGGGGAGGGGGGCGGGGGGCGAGGCGTCGTTCAAGCCCGAGAGGTCCGGTGGGTGACTGCCCTGAGCGAGTGGGAACTGACGCGGGCCCGGTCGGTGGAGATGGAGGAAACGGGGGTTGGGAAGGGGGGAAGGAGGGGTGGGGGGGGGGGGCCAACGCAAGACCGCGGAAGAATGGGACGGAGACGCAAAGAGGGTTGGGGGGGGGGGGGAAGGGAAGGAGGGGGTGGTGGGCCGGCAGGAAGGCGCTGGTCGTTCTTGAGCGCCGCCAGCTAGCCAGCCAAGCCCCCCCCCCCCCCCCCCCCCCCCCCCCCCCCCCCCCCCCCCCCTTCCCCGGGGGGGACGTAAGGGACGGAAGAGAAAGAAGGGGGGGCGGAGTGGGGGGGGGGGGGGGGGGGCCCCCGTCCTCTTCGTGCCCCCTCTCGTTCCCCCGGCGGGGGGGGGGGGGGGGGGGGGGGGGGGGGGGGGGGGGGTTTGGGGGGGGGGGGGGGGGGGGGGGCGAGGCGTCGTTCAAGCCCGAGAGGTCCGGTGGGTGACTGCCCTG